>VZRF01007418.1:1614-11625 GCA_013396875.1 Vireo altiloquus
GAAATTTCTCTGGCTGTGCCAGTGCCATCCCTGAATCTACCAAACCTCGAAAAGAGGGAAAAAAAGGAGGAGAACGTTTAAGGAATCATCCTGTTATAAATGGGGGATTAATTCCTTCTTATTTAGTGTATATATGTTATATCACAAAACCATGTTGAATTAAATAAAAGTTAAACTGTAAAACCAGGACGGAGAAAGATTTTGCAAGCCCCGGCTGCGGCAAGAGGAGCCTGATTAACATATGAAGACGTGTCTCCTAGCGAAGGAGGCAGATAGTATCCGGAGACATTCGCACAACACCAAGTGATGATGTCCGGATCAAGAGGGATGATACCATCAAATCGCTGTGATTGAGGAGTTCCTGGGTTCCCGTAACCGGTGATGAGCTATTCATCAAGACAGTTTGGCTTCCCGAAATTGGTGATGGGCTTTTCATCAGGCCAGAGGAAACACTTTGTCCCGACCAAGGTGGAGAAAAGGAACTCTATGAATACGTGGAGGAAAGAAAAGAAACTGAACATGAATATGTAGGATGGCCAGGAACACGGACCCAAAGACTGTATAAAACTCGGTGCCTCCGTGATGGGGTTATGAACAGGGGAGGATTCGATGCAATAGAGGTCGAATCTCTGTTCATCCAGCACTGACACTCGGGCTCAGTGCTGTCTTTTTCCCATCGTGGTTTTTCACGTTACCGAAATTCTGGTCGCAGAATGAACCTTTTATTGATTAATTTCTATTTGGCCTAATTTGTTTAATATCAATCCTGAAAGGAGCACCTGGGCACTGCTGAGCTGGGCACGACACAAACGTCGGTGCCTGCTCTCCGTGAGCCGCGGGAGAAGAGCAGAAGGACAGACAGACTCCATTGGAAAAGTCATGGAATCAGCAGGATGACAATTTTACAGGGAAGACGCAGCAGGAGCAGCCCGGAGTGGTGGAATCTCTCTGCAACCCAACCCTGGAACAGCTGGAAGGTTCCCGGCTGCTCTTTTTAACTGGAATTCTTTCAGCAAGGACCAAATCTCGTGCCCACAGCAAAGCACCTTTGTCAGAAGAGGAAAAAGCAGGAAAAGTCCTGAAGGACAACTCTGGAATTTGCCCGACTCTCATTTGTTACCCCCACATGAGGACAACCGTCCTTGAGCCTGCCCCAAATGCTCTCCTTTCCACACCAAAACACCTTCCACGGATAACAGAGCTGAAACTGCTCCAGAGGTCACTGAGGGTGGGATTTTCCAGGTCTGTCCCAGGTGGATTTGTACCCTGTGACTTTATCAACCAAGAGAAACACTGGAAAAATACTCCTTGAGGATGTGGTCCTGTTATCAGCCTTATCCCACCCTGTGCCTGGGATCAGGCTGGCACATTTTAGTCTGCAGGTCGGTCAGCATCTGATATCAGGTTGTTTTCCAGGCTCCCCTTCATCCAAGGCTGGGTGACCTCCTGGAAAGTCACCTTGGTGTCACCGCAGCAGGAATTCAACAACGTCCCAGTGCAGAGGCACGGCTGTGTCCCCTCCATGTCCCACTCCCGAGACGGGAAAAGGGAAAAAATCCCTCATTTCCTCACACAGGGTGAAGGCTTGGAGTCTCCAACTGGAGAGAGGATGGGAGGAAAATGTGGAAAAGATGTTTTGGAGGCATTCGGCTGTTGGAGCTGCACGTAGGGAAAAACAGGAATGCTTGGAAACATGGGAGTGTCTCAGTTTGGGAAAGAGCTGAGCAGGAAGAGGAGGGGATAAATGAGAGGAAAATTAACCTGCCCCATCTTCTGGAGTCCCCCTTGTAGAGTTTGACCTCCAAAAAATAAAGAAACTGCCCATGGTTCCCTGAGAGACCTCACCTCAGCTGGGTGGGCAAGAGACACCTCTGACCACAAAGGTCCCTCTGTCCCAGTGCTGCCCACAGCGAGTGAGCCCAGATCCCACAGCCTCCAACATTCCCAGTGCTGGGAGCCAGAGCCCTGCTCAGTCCTGCCTTGGGATGCTCCCACCAAGGACACCCAACCCTGGCAAAGCCCAAAGCTTGGGTTTGGCAGTGCCAGCCCCTGGGGAAGGGCTCAAGGGCAGCACAAGGTCGCACACTTCAGCCATCGGTCCCAGAGGGGACACAAAGCTGTTGTTAAAAACAACATTTGAACAATCTAAGAAATCTAATCCCATTCTTTATCTGCCCTTGCAGCACCAGGACGTGGCACAGCCCCACACCAGTGACCCCTCAGACCCATTGTCCTGGTGTCAGATCTGGTGACACTGCTCTGTGCCAAGTTTCGTAATGTTTGTCCATCGCTGTTGAGGCAGGAGGAAGGAGCAGGGTATAAAAGTGGGAGAGAGCCTGAGCACATCAGTCCTGGTCCAAGATGGCCAAGCTCACTCTGCTCACCGGTGAGTGCTGCTGCAAACTGCAGCTCTCTGCCTTCCTGAGCAGGGCTGCTGCCTCTGGCACTGTCGCTCTGCTGCCTGTGCAGGGGCTGGGAGGGATGAAAATGCTGCTCTCTCTTTTCTGTCAAGGGTTTCACAATTTCCTTTGGGGAGGGAAACTTCCATTCTTTAGTGCTGCTGCTGTTGGGGATCTGTCCTGCTTTGGAGATGGACAGAGTCCATTGCAGGCTGGAATTGAAATGTGCTTTTAAATAGAAATCTAAAACTCAAATGACTGCTTTGGCACCTGTTTGAGGTCTTTTCTATGCTTTGACCTGAAATGATTGGACAAGACTCCTGTGCCTCAGCTCTGGAGCAGAGTCTTGCACAAGAGCTTTGCGTTTCTCAGAGCAATCAGTGACTCTTTGTTGTTTCCTTGTGCCCTGCCAGGCCTGGCCCTGCTGCTGAACGCCCACGTCGGTAGGTGCTTCTTCCCTGCGACAGCTCCTCCGAGAGCTCCTGGCTGCCTCCCTGCTGCCTCCCGGGCAGGAAGGGCCAGTGTGGGGCACAGACCCCGAGCCGGGAGCCCAAGGGCACCAGAGGCTGAGGGACGGAGCCATCCCCGGGGCAGGAGGAGGAAGGCGCCGGGGCTGTGGCAGGGAGCCCGGCGGTGTCCCAGGGATCCCAGCCCTGCTGCCCTTTCCCTGAGCTCCTGCCCCGCACAGGGAGCCTGTGCCCGGCCCTTTCCCGCAGCACCGTGGGCATGCTGTGCCCGCAGGGGCCGGGCCGTGCCCAGGGCGCTGCCAGCCCCTCCATGGCCTGTGTCTCCCCGCAGGCACTGCCTATGTGCTGACCTGTTACTTCACCAACTGGGCCCAGTACAGGCCCGGCCTGGGCAAGTTCACCCCCGAAAATGTCGACCCCTGCCTGTGCAACCACCTGATCTACGCCTTTGCTGGCATGAACAACAACGAGATCACCACCTACGAGTGGAATGACGAGACCCTGTACAAGTCCTTCAACGGCCTCAAGAACCAGTGAGTGCCAGGAGCCTTGGGCAGGGCTGCTGCTCCCTCCCGAGTCCTGCCCTGTGCTTCAGTCTCTGCATGGTGACAGCAGCTCCAAGCGAGGGGTGCTGAGGGAAGAGGGAGAGAGACACGGACAGGGCAGGGCAGGAGGACAGCCTCATCCCCCGAGCTCAGGGACAGCAGTTCTGGGCACTGTGGACTTGCAATAACTCAGATTCCTGTCTCTTCCCTTTCAGGAACAAAGATCTGAAGACCCTGCTGGCCATTGGAGGATGGAATTTCGGCACAGCCAAGTGAGTTCCAACCATGTCCTACCCTAAACAGCAACCTGGAAAGGGAATGAGAGGAGGAAGGGGCTCCATGGAAAACCCAACTCTCTCCTGCTCTGCTTGCCCAGGTTCACCACCATGGTCTCCTCTTCTGAGAACCGCCAGACCTTCATCAAGTCTGTCATCAAATTCCTGCGCCAGTATCAGTTTGATGGGCTGGACCTGGACTGGGAATACCCTGGCTCCAGGGGCAGCCCAGCCCAGGACAAGGGTCTCTTCACCGTCCTGGTTAAGGTGGGCTTGGCTCCAGGCCCATGAGCTCTGGGTGGATGCACAGCCCTGTCCCAGAGCCCCCAGGTGATTCCTGTCCCTCGGCTCCCTCAGGAACTGCTGGCAGCCTTCGAGCAGGAAGCCAAACAGACCAACCAGCCCCGGCTCATGGTCACTGCTGCTGTTGCTGCTGGACTTTCCACCATCCAGGCTGGCTACGAGATTGCTGAGATTGGCAAGTGAGTGGCAAAGCTGCTGGGACTGGGGTGAGCTCCTGCAAGGGAAAGCTCCAGAGAGCCCCTGAGGGAGCCTCACGTGCAGCAGGAGAGGCTGTGGCCAGGGCTGGGGGGTGACCAGGCACCCTGAGCTCAGGTGCCTCAGGGCAGGACACAGCCCCTGCTCCCCACAGGTACCTGGATTACATCCACGTCATGACCTACGACTTCCACGGGTCCTGGGAGAGGAACACCGGTGAGAACAGCCCCCTGTTCGCCGGCCCTGCTGACACTGGAGACTACAAATACTTCAACGTGGTGAGTGCTTTTGTGCCGCGCTCACAGGTCTCACATCCCTGGTGGCTCCACCGAGGAGGTTTTGAGGGATCCCTCCTACAAATCCCGACCAAGACTTGAGCGGGACTGGTTTCTTGCAGGAATACGCCATGAATTATTGGAAGAGCAATGGTGCCCCAGCTGAGAAGCTTCTGGTGGGATTCCCAACCTACGGAAAGAGCTTCACCCTGCAGAACCCATCTGACACCTCTGTTGGAGCTCCAGCATCTGGCCCTGGCCCTGCCGGACCCTACACCAGGGAGGCTGGAACCCTGGCTTACTACGAGGTGTGTGTGATCCCATCACATTCCTTCCCCAAATCATTTGAAGGAGTTTATCAGGAAGCTCCCTTGGAGTTTTCCGCGTGGCTCAGACACCCAGCTATCCGTGGAATCCCAAGGAAAAAGTTAAACACTCGGGGGCCAGGGAAACGGCACAAAACTGGAGGATAAAGCCAAGACAACGGCAGAGCCTGGGCTTTTCCCTTTTTGTGGATAACATTCCTGCTTCCTTCTCCCCAGATCTGCACTCTCCTGAGCTCCGGAGCCACCCAGGCTTGGGATGAACCCCAGGACGTTCCCTACGCCTACAAGGGCAGCGAATGGGTTGGCTATGACAACGTCAAGAGCTTCGGCCTCAAGGTCTGGGAGCAGCAGGGCCGTGCTGGGATGAGGCTGGAGCCTTCTGCAGGATCAGTTCCTGGGGCTCACTGGGATTTCTCCTTGGCACCCCACAGGTGGATTGGCTGAAGAAGAACAACTTTGGCGGAGCCATGGTTTGGGCCCTGGACATGGATGACTTCACCGGGGATTTCTGCAAGGAGGGCAAATACCCCCTGATCTCCACCCTGAAGAAGGGCCTGGGGCTGCAGAGCGGTGGTGAGTGACCCAGGAGGGCAGGAGCAGCTCCTTGATGGAGATTCCCAAGCTCCCTAGGAAGTTTGGGGAGGAATCAAACACTTCCCACCCTTTCCTGCCTGAATTCCAGGCTGTGTTCCCCCCTCCTCCCATCAGCAGCTCCCAGCAGGAGCAGCTCCTCCACGGAGCCTCCCCAGCTTCCCACGGAGGCGTGGGAGGGATGAGACACGGGGAACACGAAAATAAACCTCTTCCACGAAAATAAACCTGCTTGAATTCTCGAATTCCAGACTGTGTTCCCCCTGCTGAGCCCCTGCCTCCCATCACCGAGGCTCCCACCACCACCACCACCAGCAGCTCCGGCGGCTCCGGCGGCTCTGGATTCTGTGCCGGGAAACCCAACGGGATCTACGCAGACCCTGACAACAACAGGAACTTCTTCAACTGCCTCAACGGGCAGACCTTCGTGCAGAGCTGCGAGCAGGGGCTGGTCTTCGACCCCGTCTGCTCCTGCTGCAACTGGCCCCAGTGATTTCCCCTTTTCCAGCCAATCCGTCCCTCAGCTTCCCCATTGTAAGCAATCGTGATGATGAAATAAAGCTTCCTGCAAACGATCCTCCTTGTTTCAGCTTTGTTTTGGGGGTTGTTTTCATGCTCTTGGCTCTCTGGGAATGCTGGAGTGTGTGGCTGTTAGAGTTCCTGACACCAGGGGTCAATGTTGCCTGCTTTTCTTCCCGGCTGTGTGGGGCTGCAAGGATTTTTCCAGGAGTCTTTTTTTTCCAGGCAACATTTGGAGAAGAAAAGCGGTTGCAGGCTAGGAAGCTGAGTTATTGTTCCTCTTTGCTCAGTCACGGATCGAGGGCTGAGGTGAAGAGGAATCTTTTAGCAGTTTTGTATAGAAATGGAGCACTTTGTCCTTGCCATAGGTAAAAAAAAAAAAAATCCAGGCTAAAGGCAGTTTGTTTCTCCAGGGTTTTAAAGCTTGTGTAAGATGTGGAATCATGGAATCTCAGATTGGTTTGGCTTAGGAGGGACCTTAAAGTTCATCCCATTCCATCCCCTGCCATGGGCAGGGACACCTTCCACCATCCCAGGGTGCTCCAGCCTGGCCTTGGACACTCCCAGGGATCCAGGGGCAGCCATGGATTCGCTGGGAATTCCATTCCGGGGCCTCCCCACCCTCCCAGGGAAGAACTCCTTCCCAATATCCCATCTAAACCTGCCCTCCTTCATCCTAAGGCCATTCCCTCTTTTCCTGTCACTCCAAGCCCTTTGTCCAAAGTCCCTCTCCAGGCCCTGACTGGTTTAGAGTTAAAGAGAAATTATTAAACACATCCATCCCAAACCTCACCCAACCCTTCCAGGACGCCTGCTACGGCATTAATCCATTTATTGACACGCTCAGGAATCCCAACCCCCAGAGCAGAGCAGCCCAGAGCCTTGCCAGAGATAAATCCATCCTTTTTGGCCATCTCAAATATCCCATCACGTCATCCCTGAGCGTGTCACTCCTTCCCCGGGAGCACATGGAGCTGCTGGAATGCTGGCAGGGCTGGCATCTGCTCAGCTGCCTCAGGAGAGGGATTTGGGAGCTGGCCTGGTCCCAAATTCCTCCCTGTCCTTCCAAACAGAAGGTTTGGGGTCACTGCGGGGTGGAGGTTGCGGCTGCTGTGAGATCATCCTGTGGGAAGGCCTGGATGAAGGTCCAGCATTGTTACCTGAGGTTCAGCAGAGAATCCCAAAATCCCTGAGGTTGGAAAAGCCCTCCAGGACCATCGAGTCCAATGTGTGCCTGATCCCCACCTCGTGACCAGCCCAGGAGGTCCTTGGACACCTCCAGGAGTGCCTTAGACACCTCCAGGAGTGCCTTGGACACCTCCAGGAGTGCCTTAGACACTTCCAGGAGTGCCTTGGACACCTCCAGGAGTGCCTTGGACACTTCCAGGAGTGCCTTGGACATCTCCAGGAGTTCCTTGGACACCTCCAGGAGTTCGGGACGGGGATCCCATCCCCGCACAGCCTCTTCAGGAGCACAGCAAATACCTGGCAGCTGGTTTGGGTCAGATTCATGGCAAGAAAACTCCTCAAATTCCCTCCTCCCAAAGGTGACAGGTCTTGGTCAGGAGATCCATGAAGTTCAGAGAATTCCTTCTGTTTGGGACAGCCAGGGAAGCTCCTCTCTCCCCGAGTCCCACCAGCTCAGTGGAAAGGGCTCTATTTTCCAGCCGTTTTCTCCAATCCCGACTCCTCATCCCTCTGCTCCCATCTCCCTCTGGCGTTCCGAATTTCTCTCCATGGCTCTGATTTCCAGACCCCAGCGCTGCCCTGCTCCCGGGGGACATTCCTGCCTGCCTCCCTCATTCCCAGGAGCGCCAGCTCTGACTCACCCCGATTGCGAAACGCAATTCCCCCGCGCCTCCCCCGCCGCTTCTCCCTCTCACCTCTTGTCCCCGGGGATGTTTTAGGAGGGCTCAGAAGAGTTTTTCCATGAGGTTTTTCCACGCGGTGCCGCCACCTCTCGTTATCTGTCCCTCCCCTCCAGCGCATCCTTCATCATTCCCGATTTTCCTCCCCCGGCGAGCGAACCTCGAGCGCTCCGGGATGTTGGGAATCGCCTCCCGCTCCATTTCTGACCGTCCCGCTCCCCAAATAAACCCTGGCTCCGCTCTGACGGCATCGCCTTCCCTTGGGAAGCTCCAGGGAGCTCCATGTGCCCAGGACTGGGCTGCAGATCCTATCCCAAAATCAATCCCGATATTATTTCCTGCCTTTCCGAGCCTTCCCAAATCCCTTCCCTGTACATAAATGTATCCGTGCCCAGCACAGGTGGGAAAAGGAGCTCCAGAAATGCTGGATTCACACAAGTGAGCAAGCACACGGGTGTTGTTTTGGCTCAGGAAATCTCTCATGGATAATTGGAGCTTCGTTTCAGCCACTCTGGATTTTCCTTTGCTTATTTTTTTTTTTAATAGGCCTTATGTTGCATGAAAATGTTATTTTTTATTTTTTTTATATAGCCTGATCTTTTCAAAATTGGATTTATTAAAGCGTGTAATCTCCCCAAATCCATTTTGGATTGGTAATGCATCTCCCAGCCTGAACTGATATCAGCTGGTATTTAGTGGGAAAGAAAACATCAGCACTGGGACAGATCCTGCACTGCTCCCAGCCAGGATTCCAAGCGGCAGCTCCCAGCCCGGAGCAGGAATTGTTTTCCTCCTCCATCCCACCCCGACAATCCCAATTATCCTCCAGGGAAGCACCAGATGCCCTGAACTGGGAGCTGAGACAAACTGGGAGAGCTGGGGGTTAATCCATCCCCCAGCGCTGGGATGCAGGGACAATATCCTGCCTTTCATCCCCGTGGGGTTGTTTTTTTTCGGAGGTTTAGACCTCGCCAGGACCTCAGGAAGTTCCTCCCTCGTCCCCCCAAACCCTTCCTGCCCTCTCAGCCCCATCCCAGCTCATCTAATTACGTCCTGAGCCCTCCTGGTGAGGCAACATCTGTCTGGTCCCGATTAATAATCCGCGTTCCGAGCTCCACAACCTGAGCCATCTGCGCGGGGAAGGAGGATAAGCTTCCCATTAAACATTTACAGCAACTGTTGCTGAGCCAAACCTGCCTCATCCCGCATTTCCAACCTCCCCGCCGCCAAAAAAAACCCCCAGAAAAAGAAAATAAAGGGGTTAAAAATAAAAATAAAGAGGTTAAAAATAAAAATAAAGGGATCATCGCATCCTCCCCTGGGGTGTGAGCTCCTCTGGTTCACATCCGCAAATTCCCGCCAGGAAAGAAAGGATTTTTAAATAATTTAAATTCAACATTTTGGGCTCTGCTTGAGCAACCAAATAGCCTTTAAATAAAACATTCCCTGCTGGTGCCCTTCAACCTCGCCGGGCTTAAAATAGCTCTGGAGTCAGGCTGAGCCCCCAGTTCAGCTTTCCTGAGCCGGGTTTAACGTGACCTCAATTCTGAGCAGGGATCTTATCTCTGTCCCCAACGCCTCAGCAGCCTCTCGGCCTTGTTTGGGAACAGAAATTTCCCTTCCAAACCTCACCCGATGAGTTTTATCTCCCACCCCTTTTATTCCCCACTCAAGGTTTGGGGTTTTTTGGGAGAGAATATTTCATTTTCTCGTCAGAGTTTGGTCAATAGAGGGGTGGAGGTGGAGGGAGAGCCTAAAAAATGGCGTGAAAATTAAGGAATTAAGTTAGAAATTGGGAATATTTCCAGGGGATTATGGCTTTTGAGGGTGCAAGGAGTTTATGGGGCTGTGAAATTCCAGAGGTGTGCTCAGTGTTGAGCTCCTCGAGACTTCGAGGAGAACGGGGCTGGAGAATGTGTATTTTAAAACGAAATCTTAAATAAATAATTAATAAATATGAAAACGAAATGATAATAAATATTAAAACGAAAATATTTTGTAAACTATTTTTGTAAGCTAAAATAAACCCATCCAGGGGAAGGTTCCTCAGAAGGAGGAGTTCACTCCAGCCTCTCATTAAAGAATCTTTGATAGATGTGCTAATTAGCAAGGCCTAGAACTGCATTTCGGGGCATCCCACCTGGCCCAAGTGCTGCACCCGAAGGTCCTTCAATAAATAATAAACAAAAATAAATTGGTTTTTAAAAAAAAAAATCTAAAAAATTAAAATAAGTTTAAAAAATTAAAG
>VZRF01007418.1:12689-23043 GCA_013396875.1 Vireo altiloquus
AGGTTTTGGGGAGGGTGGTTTGTGGAGGAAAAGAGGTGAGGGAAGATTGGGGTTTTTAAAGTGCCTGGGAAAGGGGGATGAAAAAAGGGGAGGTAAAAAAGGGGGTGAAATAAAAGGTGGATAAAAAATAAAGGGGGATTTAAAAATAGGGGGATAAAAATAAGGGGGGTCGGGCAGGAAACAAATAAAGAAATGAAGAAATCAGCAGGAAAGAAAGAAATCTGTGGAAATCTGTGCCTCCCTTTCTTTGCCCAGCCCTGGTGTCAGGAGGGGTAATTAATTAAGGCAAATTACTCCGGATTTTAGCACCCCACGGAGTAATTGGGGGAGAATTTTTTGGCGTCCCCAGGGGGCATTTAGGGAGCCCGAGGTGAAATTCTGGAGATTCTGGAGATTTTGGAGATTTTCTCTCATTCTGGAGATGATTTGAGGCCTCAGGGGTGACACCTTTGGAGTGGATGTTGTTGCACTGCTGGAGAAGAAATATTTCCCTTTTTCCATTCTTTCTTCTTGAATAAAAAAAAAAAAGAGTTTTGTCTCTTTTTCTCAGCTCTGAAGCAAACGAAACCCAGGAGTGACTCCAGTTCAGGTGGGACACAATGGAGAAGGGATGGGTTTGGATCTGTCACCTCACCCCGAGGACAACGTGAGGCTCAATTTGTCCTCCCTGCCTTTGGATGAGAAATTCCAGCCTGGCTCTTTCCCCCCAGAAAAATCAGGAAAACCTCCTGGAAGCGCTTTGTTTGCAAGCAGAACCACCTCTGCACATCCCTCCCTTCCATCCTGCTGCTGGGAGGTAAAAAGCAGCTCCCTGTTTTTTTCCTGGCCTTTTCCAGGTTTTTCCAAGGAATTTTCTCTCTTTCCTTGCCTGAGGAGTGACCTGGGGCTGCTCAGATCCTCATCCCACCTTGAAATCTGGAGTGGCTTCAGCCTCATCCAGAGAAATCTGAGTCCTTCCCTGATCCGGAGTCGCCAGGAAGGGCAAAATCCTGAGGGTGGATTGGGAAAAATTCCATCGGGAGGGAGGAAAAGCTTTCCTGGCTGTACTTGGAGCAGGGGGGGAAAAGGGGAGCCAGATCAGGGGTGAGGAAATTCCAGGCATCACCCACTCTGCTCCCAATCCAGGTGTTTGCAGGGAAAATCGGGGATTTTATGGCTTCTAAAATCCTTAAATTCCCAGTGGTTTTACTCTGGGTGTGCTTGGAGGAGGGGAGAAAAAAGGGGAGCCAGATCAGGGGTGAGGAAATTCTGAGCATCATCTGCTCTTTCTGCTCCTAATCCAGGTGTCCACAGGGAAAAATCAGGGATTTTATGGCTTCTAAAATCCGTAAAATCCCAGTGGTTTTTCTCTACCCTCTCCCCACCCCAAAGCAAAGCCCAAAGGGAAGCTCAGGGTTATTCCTCATTCCCTGCTTTCCCTCAGCCACCTCCTGCATTTCAGGGCTCAGCAGGACCAGTTGCCATTCCCAGATTTTTCCTCAGCCACCATTAATTAATTCCTCACCCCTCAGAGTGCGAGGAAGGAGGGCAAGAAAAGCCTCAAACAGGAGGAGATTTGAGGAGCTCCGAGCTGGAATTCCCGAGGGTGGAGCAAAGCTCTAGGAGCCTAACGCGGCCTTGTTGGAAAGAGGGCGGGGAAAATAAAATAACCTCATTTATGGCTGACAAACACAATCCAGAGGCCAAGGAAAACCCTCTGGATCCGGCAGGGAGAGGGGGTGGGAGTTATTTTTAGCTGTTTTTATGCCCTTCGGTTTTTATGCCTTAAGGCCTTTAGAGGCCTTCGATCGCCTTGGGCCTTGCCAGAGCTGCCAGGCTCAGGAGCTCTCCTGAGGAGGAGGGAGTGGAAAAAGCTGGAATTTGAGACCCTTTTGAGGTCTGTTTACTCTCCCAGCCTCCGCAGGTTCCAAGGGCATGGCCGTGAGGGTTATCTCGGGAAGGGAGAGCCTTGGAGCAATTCCCGGGGTGGGGATTTTTCCCGGCCCTGATTCCAGCTGGGAACGACCCCTCCGCAGGGAGCACAGGGAAACAGCCCCAGGCTGTGCTTTCCCATGGCTCGTTGCTCCAAGGAAAATGGATTTTTCCCTCCTGGGATATCGAAGCTATTCCCAAGATGTCAAGGCTATTCCCAAGATATTGAGGATATTCACAGGATATTGAGGATATTCCCACGATATTGAGGTTATTCCTAAAATATTGAGGTTATTCCCAGGATATCGAGGCTATTCCCAAAATATTGAGGATATTCTCAGAATATCGAGATTATTCCTAAAATATTGAGGTTATTCCCAGAATATTGAGGCTATTCCCAGGATATTGAGGGTATTGACAGAATATCGAGGTTATTCCCAGGATATCGAGGCTATTCCCAAGATATTGAGGTTATTCCCAAAATATCGAGGTTATTCCCAGGATATTGAGGATATTCCCAGAATATCGAGATTATTCCCAGGATATTGAGGATATTCCCACAATATTGAGGTTATTCCCAGGATACCAAGGCTATTCCAAGGATATTGAGGCTATTCCCAGAATATCGAGGCTATTCCCAAGATATTGATGATATTCCCAGAATATCGAGGTTATTCCCAGGATATTGAGGATATTCCCACGATATTGAGGTTATTCCCAGGATACCAAGGCTTCCCTGATTTTCTGGAGTGACAGAACTTTTCTGTGGGATTTTGGCGACGAAACCACTTTTTTTTTTCCCCCTCCTTGGAGTCTTCAGGAGCGAGGGAAACACTCGGAGGGCGATGCTGAGCCTGCCCTGGCTCCGGTGCTCACCCAGCTCCCGGAATTCCCTGCGGAGCAGCTCCGCATTTTTTTCCAAGGAGTTTTCCAAAGCTCTGGAGGGTGAATCCACGTGGTTCACCCTGCCCCTGGCCAAGCATCACCCCAACAAACCCAACCCTCCTGCCGGGAAAGGCGAGGACTCCTTGGGAACAGCCCGGAGCCATCCCGCAGAGTCCCCCCAGTGCCACCCAGGAGGGATCTCCCCGAGCAAAGATCAGCTTGGGGAGAGGCACCACCCAGATTTAAGCCAGGCTTGGGTGTTGCCCAGCTTTATCTGGGCCTCCTTTGTGCCCTAGTTGCTGCTTGCAGGGCCCGGGAGCTCGGCTGGGCCCTGGGAATCCCATATTTTGTGGGTGTAGCCTGGGAAGAACCCCCGGGAGCTTCTCCCAGTGTCACTTCCCTCCCACGCCTGAGTCCCCAGGACCAAAGTCCACCACGGATTCGTGTTTGGGGTCAGGGCTTCTTTTCCAGCCTCCCACCCTCACTCCCTGTAGCTGGGATGGAGATGTCGGATTTTCTTGTTCCGACTCAGTTGTTTATTAATTCTTATTTATGTCGCAGCCTTAGGAGCTGTGAGCTCTGCTAACGAGGTGCAACAAGGCTATATAATAATAACAATAATGGTGTTTCTCCAGTTCTGCAAAGGTTTTTCAAGGACACTTTGTCCAGTGATGAGTTGCCGCCTAAATTATTTTTGTTTCTAACCCAATATTCAGACCCCTAAGTTCAGCAGTGTGGATTTTCTTATCCAACTGCAAGACACCATCTAAACCCATGAAGAAGGAGGAAGAAAAAAGTGAAAAAGAAGAATTTACCCATCACCCTAAAACTCCATCTTGGTACATATATATTACTATATTCCAAAACCCTAAATATTATATTTTTCACGCTGTGTCGCTACACCTTCTATTCAAACCACACAAACGTGATTTTAATGTCATCACTCAATTTTGGGAGCCTATCCCAATGCCTTGGATCAAATGTTTGGTGTTTTCTTGTGGATCAGTGCCCTTCAGCACAGAGAATTTAAAATTCTCAGCTCCCAGGGTTCTGATAGATTTAGGAGAGAGGATGGATTGGGCAGAGTTTGGGATTATTCCTGATTTAATCCGGGAAGGAAGAAGGGAGAGGAGGGGAAGGTGGATCTGTCTGGGTGGATCCAGAGCCCGCAGAGGGAATGAGGTCTGGAATCAGGTCTGGAATCAGCCCTGGATGGGTCATTTTGCCGTGAACTGGCCCAAATCTGGAGTCTGGAAGCTTCTCTTCTTCTTTATCAGCACCTGGGACCGCCTCAATCCCTTCAGCCTCATGGGAATATCCCAAAAAAATCCCATATGGACACCAAAACCCTGCAGCACAGGAGGGGCCTGAGGCAGCACCTCAGGCCTGGGCTGCTCCATAAAATTCCCTTTAATCCATCTTCATCTCCCCCTCCAAAATGGGGAGAATAAACTGCTTTTCCCAGCCTTTCAGAAAACACACTCAAGCCCAGCCAAAGCTGCCAGGGTCAGGAAATTTCCCTTCCCAGCTGCTCCAGGAGGCTTTGGGTGCTCCTGGCCTTGTTTTTGTGTCAGTGATTGGGGTTGCCAAGGAGCTGCACTGCACGTTCCCCTTCTCCTCGTGCTCTCCGAGCAAAGAAACGAGCAAAGAAATGTAGATTTCAGGCAAAAATCCTGTCTGGCAGCTCCTCCCAGCCTTGGCAGCTTGGTCACATTCTCAGCACCTAAAAAAAAATATATAAAAAAAAAAAATCCTGTCTTGTGGTTTCAGCTAAAGAGGTTTGGGGTTTTTTTTTTTTTTGAGTTTGGTTGTTTTTTTTTTTTGTTGTTGGTTTTTTTGTCACTTCTCATTTCTGAGAAAAGCAAAACCCCTCTTGCGTAGCTGCATGTCAGCAGGGAAAGGGGAAATCCTTAAATCCATCCCTCCAGCCTGCCTGCCTTAGAAGGAAAGGTGCAGACAGACCCGAGGAGGAGGAGGAGGAGGGAGGCTTGACCCAAAAAATTCGGGGAGATGGGAGGAATTTTGGCCTCTTATCCCTCTGGTGCTGCATCCTGCCTGTGTTTTTTGGCTCGGGACAGGACGTGGCATCTCCCAGCCTTGGTTTTCTCCATTCCAGACCCAGCTCGGCCCTGAATTCCTCTGCCAAAGCCACGAAAACACTGAAATCCGAACAGGGAGCTGCTCCTGGGAGGGATCCCTGCGGCTCTGACCCGAATTTTGGGCTCCAGACCCGGAGGGTTGTGTGCCATCCCCTCCGTGGGTGTCCCAGGTGGTGCTGAGGAGGATTTTGTGCCATCCCCACCAGAGTCAGCATCACCTGTGCCCAGGTGTGCGCGGGGGAGGGAGAGGCTGTTTTGACTGGAGCCGGGTGTTTATCCCGGGTGTTTCCAGAGGGGAAAGAGCAAGGCCTGGCTGGGCAGCCACACCCCGATAAGGAGGAATTACCGAGGGGCAATTTGCCTGTGCCCAGCTGTGCCCCCACGTGCTGTTTACCCTGGGCTGGGGCAGATTTTATCGCCGAGGCCACAGGGTTTGGGGTGGGGCAGCAGCGGAGGCACCTCTCACCTCTGTCCCTGTTCTGTTTCCAGGGCTCTGGAGTACTTTTATCTCCTCAACCAAGGCGGCTGCTCCAGGTTTTCCAGCTGCCAGCTTTCCCTGGAGCTGGCTGAGCAAACACCTCCCCGCTCTCGGTGTCCCCTCTGTCCCCTTGTGACAAGGGTGGAAGGCGGTGGCGGAGAGGATGTGGGCAAAGAACAATGAACCGAGGGCAAAAGGAACAGGAAACCATCTCTGAGCTCATCTCCACACCTTCCCCGCCGAGGAGGCTTCGGGAGGAAGCCGAGAGCTCCGAAAACGCAGAGCTCTCGGCAAATTTCTCCTCGCCCAACACGGCGTCAGCAGGAAGCTGAGAGCGAGCAGAAACCCTCCCCGAGCGCTTTGGGGAGCGGCGGAAAATCGAGCTCGGGAGTCCTGGGGAGGGTGAAAAAAAATAAAATAAAGCGATGTCTGCTCCCCTAAATCCTCCGGAGCAGATGGGACACCGGGAGTGGGGCGGACGGGTTGTTTTCCATGAGGGAATGGGGCACGGATGAAAGGGGAGCTTTCTGTGTGAAAAGCAGCTCCGAGGGAGCGCCGTGATCCCTTCTTTGGGCTCCAGAAGCTCCTTGGCCATGTGGAAATGCAGCCCCCAGCCAGAGCAACCCACCCAGGGGTTATATTCCCCCATTTAAATATTCCCCAGGAGCTCAGGGGAGTATTTAAAGCTCCTTTATGGGACGAGGGAAGCTGCCTGGACATGCCCCAAACGTGTCCCGGCACGTCCCCATCCACACATCCCCAAGTCCCCTGGGGAGCTCTGCCCGCACGCAGAGGCGACAAACAAAGGACAGGGCTGACAAAAGCCTCCGAAATGGGGCTGGAGGAGCAGAGTTGGGGGTCGAGAAGCTCCTGGAATTCCTTGGAGTGCCAGGAATCCAGACGTGCTGCGAGCCACGGAGGCGCAGCCCCGGCTTCGGTCGGGTGTCCTTGTCCTGCCTTCCCCCCACCGGTTTCACACGGTTCCCTCATTTCACAACCCTGTTTTGAAAAGCCCGACGAGCCCTAAGTGTAGGCTGGGCTTTAAGCCCTGCCTTATTGTTTACCCTGCCTGCCAGGCCCGTTCCTGGGGTCAGAGCCGGGTGAGCAATTACAGCTGCGATTAAACGTCTTAAACCCGGCTTAGCCCTGGGCTTCTTTCCCCTCCAGTTCCCACTGGTGGTGCTTAACTGGTGTCACCAACCAGGCACTGCCGGCACGGTTGTCTGTCACCCCTCCGGCACAGCCACATGATGAGATTTAAGCCGGGCCAATATATCCATTATTTTTACAGTTCTGGGCCGTTCCCAGCGATTTTCCCCCTCCTCCTCCCCTAAACTTAAAGAAAAGCTGCTCAAATCTGCCAGAGAGAACCTTCAAATCCTTCCCAAAGCTTGAGGTGGCTGCAGGGGAGGTGATTGAGTGGGTAGGACATGGCTGGTGAGCAGGATTTGAGTGTTTATTCTTAATTTTAGGGGTGTTTTCCTGCTGGTGGCTCGGGGTGCAGAGTCCCTCCTGTGGCACGGTGCTCTGTTGGGATTCCAGGACAGCTCGGAATTGGAGTTTTGTGCCTCACGCCTGGCAAAATTCCAACTCCAGGGTGTCACCGGCCCTAAAAAAACCCCACAACGAGTCCGAGTGTGGCGTGGGAACTTCTGCCTTTTAGGTGAACATGAAACACCTCGAACTGCTGACTTGCAAAGCCTCAGCCGCTGCGAGCAGCTCGGGTTTTAACCCTTGATTGAAGGCCAAATATTCCCTTTTTTTTTTTTAAATTTTTTTTTTAATGGTAATATTTCCAGCTCGACTGGTTTGGAGGTTCATTTGGATAAGCAGGAGTTGTTTGGGAGCCTATCTGAGCTCCCCTGGTTCCCGTCAGACGAGTTCCAGCCCCAGCCTGGCCAATCCCTGGGCAGAAATTGGTGGAGTTTGGGTTGTGTGTGGTGTTTTCTTTAAATTGAAATCCAGATGCTCTCAGCAAAACTCAGGGTGGAAAACTCACCCAGCCAGAAGTGCCTCAAACTCTGTTCTCTTTTTAAACCACATTTTCTTTTCCGACGGTTCCTTTGCTCCGTAGCTCCTCCGAGAGCTTTTCAAAGGCTGCATTAAGCTTTGTGCTCTGCCTTAAAAACCTCAGCCTTGTAACAGGGCTAGAAATTAGGGGCACCTAACCCGCTTAGAGGGCCTTGAGCTCCACAGGAAATCTCCTATTGGAAGGGTTTAACAGGGACCAAAGCTGATTTGGGAGCGCCAATTCCCACCGGGAATCGGGAGCCAAAGGGGTGATGGGGAATAAATGGGAGCTGGGAATTTGGGGAATGGTGCCACTGCTTCCCTCCCTGGAACCTGCTGGGTCGGGTTGGCTCATCCTCATCAGCACCTAACGAGCAGAGTTAGCCCCTAATGGCCAATTAACATCCCTGCCTATTAGAGCTATTCCGGGTAGGCTGCAGGAGGACCTCCTGCTCCAATCCGGTGAGTCAGGGCTGGGTGATTCCATCCCGATATTCCTTAGGCTGGCAGAAATCCTTCTCCTCGCTCCCAGCTTGGATGGCGAGCTCAGCTCAGCGAAAAAACAAAACTCGAGGGATTTTTTTAATTTTTCGGTTTTTAAATTTTTCAGGTTTTTTTTTGTTTTATAATTTTTCATTTTTTAATTTTTCATTTTTAATTTTTCCTTTTATAATTTTTCATTTTTCAAGTTTTCATTTCTTTCTAAATTTTTCACTTTTTAATTTTTCGGTTTTTAATTTTTTTTTTTTCCCGGCTGTTTTCACCCAGGGATGTCTCCCACCAGGATGGCTTTGCTGAATTCCCACTTTTCCTGCTGCTCCACGCGCCCTGAGTGTGGCTGCCTGGCAGCACAGGTGTGCTCAGAGCTCTGGAGCCATGCATGGACATGCTGGATGTTTATCCAGCCTCTTCCAGGGGCCTCTGGAATATCCAACCCCACTCCAGCTCTCCTGGGCCTCTTCCATGTGCGGTGCTGACTTATTAAAAAAAGAAAAAAAAAAGAGAGAAGAAAAAAAAAAAGTCCTTAGACTTTAATCCTCGGGTTTATTTCAAAGCTTACAAAGGCAAATCTGGTTTATGGCGAGAGATTTGCTTGATTTCTTCTGCTCTGGGGATGAATGGGGTGGCAGATGGAGTGGGGAGGGGAGGATTTAGGGACCCCTCGGTGCTGTCTCCTCATAAAGCCAACCCTGGCCAGGGCCTGCTGGGCTTTGGGGCTGCCCAGGGCATGGAATGGGGTCAGTGAGGAGCCCTGCGTGGGCAGGAGCTGTTGTATTCTGCTCTTCCACTGCTTCCAAAGCCTTTTTCCCAAAGCCTTTTTCCCTTCCCCTCATTCCTGTCTCATCCCTGATCCCTGTTCTGGCACCTGCGCTGCTCTGGGCCCGTGCTCGGGGTGGGAATAAAACCAGGCTGGAGGGAAAAGGCCTCCAAAAATCCAGTTTAGACCCCAGAATGCTGGGAAATAATTGGGAATTTGAGATCCACAAAAGGAAAACCTCGACGCCACCCCTCACTTTTGGGGTGAGCACGCACGGGGGATGCTCTCGGTGGGTCCGGAACAATTTTCCAGTGGGAGAGGACCCCGAGGGGCTCGGGAAGAGAGGTGGGAAGTGCTGGGCAGGCCCCGTGCCAGCAGCCCCAGCTCCTCCTGCTCCGGGAGCGGCACTTTGGGAATGGCACAGTGGAGCCTCCGGAGCTCCTTCCCTGCCCCAGGCTCATCCCAGCTGCTCCCAGTGCTTGTGGAGATGCCAAATGAGGAGAGAGGGAGTTTTTCCCGGGGGGATCACAGCAGAGCTGCGGGCTGGGGGAGGCTGCCAGACATCAGCTTGGGACACTCCCGGTTCTCCACCGAGGGAATATTCATCCAGGATCCCATCCTGGGCTGATAGGAACTCTCTCTCGGGGTTGATCAAAGCGAAGAGCTCGGCCCTCCCACTGCTCCTTAGCTCGGGGCCAGTTTCAGCAGGAGCTCCCTGGGCTCCCTGGGCCAGCTCCCAGCGTTGTGGTGGCTTCCAGGTGCTCCTTCATCTCCTGCGGGATCAGGGCTTCTCCTCTCCCTCCTGCTGGGCCGCGTGGAAGCACCTGGAAGGCTCCGTGTTCTGCTCCATCCGTTGTCCTCCCCGATTCCCCGGGATGGGGATGTCCCCTCGGCGCTCCTCCCGCATCCTGCCCTTCTTCCAGCCTGGAATTTGGGCTGGGAGCTCTCAGCCTCACCTCGAACGCTCCTGGGGCTGGGAGGTGAGGGTGGGTATGGTGGTGTCACCCCTCCTGTGGGAAGGGAAGTTCTCCCTTCTCCAGGGATCTCTGGGAAGGGTTTGGCGTTGCCCGAGGGATGCAGATCCATGGATGTGTCTCCAGGAAGGACATTTGGTGGTGGGGACGCTGCTGGGATGTGACTCCCCCCAGTTCAGTGGGGTGGCAAAGAGCAGCTGGGCCGATGTGGCATCTGGAGGAGGTTTCTGGCTAGGAGAGCTCAGAGCTTCTTCCAGGCGGGCATTGAGGTTTTCCAGCACCTCCTTTTCCAGGTCTCAGGAGAGGGACCTGGGACACAGGATGGGAGGGACAGGACAAAGGGGGAATGGCTTCAGACTGAAAGAGGGAAGGTTTTAGGTTGGATATTGGGAAGGAATTGTTCCCTGGGAGGGCGAGGAGGGGATGGAATTCCCAGAGAAGCTGTGGCACCTGCAGCTGCCCAGGAACCCCGAGAGCCTCGGGGCCTGGGGGTGTCCCTGTGTCCATGAGTCTCTGTGTCCCCTGTCCCTGTGTCCATGTCCCTATCTCTGTCTCCCTGTCCCTGTGTCCCTGTCCTCCTGTCCTGTCCCTGCATCCATGTGTCCCTGTCCTGTCCCTGTACCTCTGTCCCTGTGTCCCCCTGTCCCCATCCCCCTGTCCCTGTATCCCTGTCCTGTCTGTGTGTCCCCCTGTCCTGTCCCTGTCCCTCTGTCCCTGTCCTGTCCCTGTCCCCTGTCCC
>VZRF01007419.1:0-15038 GCA_013396875.1 Vireo altiloquus
CCTGGAACCGACTGCCCCAGGGAGTGGAAATACAGCCCCATGATTTGCCATGGACTGCTCCAGACTGCACTGGAAAAGGGTGAGGCTCCAGAACACTTGCANTGCACTGGAAAAGGGTGAGGCTCCAGAACACTTGCAGTACATTGATGACATCATCATGTGGGGCAACACATCAGAGGAAGTTTTTGAGAAGGGGGAACAGATAATCCAAATCCTCCTGAGGGCCAGTTTGGCAATAAAGCAAAGTAAGGTCAAGGGACCTGCCCAGGGAATTCAGTTTTTAGGAGTAAAATGGCAAGATAGATGTTGTCAGATTCCAATGGACGTGGTCAAT
Source organism: Vireo altiloquus (assembly GCA_013396875.1). Classification (NCBI taxonomy): domain Eukaryota; kingdom Metazoa; phylum Chordata; class Aves; order Passeriformes; family Vireonidae; genus Vireo; species Vireo altiloquus. Next base: position 335 of record VZRF01007419.1, read on the forward strand.
AAAATAGCAACTATGTCCCCACCAACCAGCAAGAAGGAAATACAGGATTTCCTAGGTGTTGTGCATTTTTGGAGGATGCCTATTCCAGAGTACAGTCAGATTGTAAGACCTTCCTATCAAGTGACCTTGAAGAAGAATGATTTCAAGTGGGGTTTAAACAACAATAACATTTTGAAGAAATTAAACAGGAGATTGCTCATGCAGTAGCCTGTGGGACAGTCAGGACAGGACAAGATGTGAAAAACGTGCTCTAAACTGCAACTAGGGAGACCGGTCCTTCCTGGAGCCTCTGGTAAAAGGTACCTGGGGAGACCTGAGGATGACTCCTGGGGTTCTGGAGTTGGGGATACAAAGGATACAAATTCTGCTATATTCCAAGTGAAAAGGAGATACTGGCAGCTTATGAAGGGGTTTGAGTTGCTTCAGAAGGGATTGGCACCAAAGCACAGCTCCTCCTGGCACCACAACTGCCAGTGCTGAGCTGGATGTTCAAAGGGAAAGTCCCTTCTACGCATAATGCCACTGATGCTACGCAGAGCAAGTGGGTCACTCTGGTCACAAAGTGAGCTCGAAAAGAAAACCCAAATCATCCAGAGATCCTGGAAGTCATCACAAACTGGACTGAAGGTGAAAATTTTGGACTATCATCAGAGGAGAGGGAGGAAAAGGTGACATGCTGAGGAGGTCCCACCATACCAGAAAATTAAAAGTGATGCAGTGTCTTTATTGATAGTTCCTGCTGTATTGTAGGGATACATCAAAAATGGAAAGCTGCCTTATGAAGTCCTGCATGGCAAGTCGCAGAAGCTATTGAGGGACAAGGTGAATCAAGTCAGGTTGGAGAGCTGAAAGTCGTCCAGCTGGTTTTAGATATGGCTGAATGAGAGAAATGGCCAGCACTATGCGTCTACATTGATTCATGGATGGTAGCAAATGCTGTAGGGGGGGAGGTCAAACGATGGAAAAAGACCAATTGGCAGCACAGAGGGAAACCCATCTGGGCTACTGAATTGTGGCAAGACATCACTGCCCCAGTAGTAAAGTTGGCTCTAAGATTACATTATGTAGGTGCACAGGTACCCAAGAGTCGGGCTACTGAAGAACATTGCAACAATGCACAGGTGGATTGGGTTGCCAAGAATAAAGTGTCTCAGGTGGATCTAGATAGGCAACATAATGGTGAATTATTTCTGCCTCAGTGGGCCCATGATGCCTCAGGTCATCAGGGAAGAGATGCAACATACACATGGGCTTGTGATCATGGGGGGAACTTAACCATGGACACTATCTCCCAGGTTATCCATAACTGTGAAACATGTGCTGCAATCAAGCAGGCCAAGCAGGTAAAGCCCCTCTGGTATGATGGACAATGGTTGAAATAAAAATATTGGGAGGCCTGGCAGATTGATTACATCACACTCATAGAAACCCATCGAGGCAAGAGCTATGTGCTTACAGTGGTGGAGACAACCACTGCATGGCTGAAGATATACCCTGTGCCTCACTCCGCTGCTCGGAACACCATCTTGGTCCTTGAAAAACCGGTCCTGTGGCAACATGGCACCCCAGAAGGTATTGCATCAGACAACAGGACTCATTTCAAAAATCACCTCATAGATACCTGTGCCAGAGAGCACAGGATTAAGTGGATACATCATATTCCCTATCTTGCACGAGGGTCTGGGAAAATTGAACAGTAAAATGGACTGTTAAAAACCGCATTGAAAGCAATGAGTGGTGTGACCTTCAAACATTGGGATCTACATTTATTGAAGTCCACCTGCTTAATTAAAACTAGAGGTTCTACCAATCAAGCTGACCCTGCCCAGTCAAAACTGCCATATACCCCCAATCAAAAATTCCCCTGGTGCATATGAGAAATATGTTATGGAAGACAACTTGGATTAGTCCTGCCTCAAGAAATGGCAAACCCATCTGTGGTATTGCTTTTGCTCAAGGACCTGGATGCACTTGGTGGGTAATGCAGAGGGACTGGGAAACTCGATGTGTACCTCAAGGGGATTTGATTTTTGGGTGAGAACAGCCTGTAATGTTGAACTGTATAATATTGGTTGCTGAATGACACTGCTACTGTGTGCCATAACTACCACTGACAATGAGTACCGACTGCTCCAAATACACCAGTCATGAGCTCCTGATGCAGCTTGCAACCAGCTGACAGCCACCAGCTCTCCTGCCCTGAAAGACACTTAGGACAGATAGAACCCACAGTCATGGACTAAATGTACTCAACAGACATTTTGGAGGGACAACCATTGACTAAGAATGATACCCATGCTTATGGGTGTATATATATATATATATATACATATATAGTTGAAAGGTGTAGGAGCTGGGCATGACGGTATAGAATAAGGGGTGGACAACATCCTACTTCCAGCCAGGACAGGGTTAACTTTTGCAGTAGCCAGGAGGAGTATGATCAGGACCCTGGGGTTATTCTATACTACCTCAAGCCATGAGCAGGGAGGTTTCGTCTTTCCTGTTTGCTGGAGTGTGCAGTTGGGTAGCACTGGGTTATGTATGGTGAGCAATTGCCCATGAATCATTCATCCATCTTGTACACTCTGCTATTAGTATTGTTGTTACTGTTTGATTTTCTTATTTCATTGCTGTTTCTAGTAAATTGTTCTTATATCAATCCATGATCTTTACCTTTTTGTGCCTCCAATTCTCTCCATCCCACCTCACAAGGAGGTGGGGCAGTAAGTGACGTGTGATCTGGAGTGTTTCAGTGGGAACATTAAATTGGGGAATAACATTACTAGACCACAACAATATGTTGGAAATTATGTAACTTTCTAAATTAATTTTTTTTCTAATTCATTGTTTTAATTAATCATAAGCAGTGTATTAGTCTTAAGCAGTGTAATTTTCCACTTTAGCCAGCACGTAACTAAGTTTCTTTTCACAGACTGTTAGAGTTAAATCACCGAAATTTTAGGTTTTGGTAAACTAACCATGATAACCTTCAATGAACAAAGCCTGAGTTAAAGGTAAGACACCTGGAATCCAGAATTTATAGCCCTTCAGATATGTTGGAGTAGCCAGAAGATAAAGAAGAGACTTACAAAGACATTACAGCCTGTGTGCTGCAGACTACCTGTCTGGGAAAAAGATGATAAAAGGACTGAAAAATGTGAATTAATTAGCATGAGGAATGAGAAATCAATAACCAATAGAAGACAGAATACTAATTATTGAAGAAAACTTTGTAATTTAGAAGCAGTGACCATTACTTTGTTTTCTAAAAATGTATAAATAAGCAAAAATTTTTGAAAGTGGTGTGTGTGTGGCTGGAATTAACCACTTTGCACTCTGGATGCAATAAAGTAGTGCCTACTTGCTAATACTAAAAAAATAGTTTCATTTATCCTGATGTGTTTGGTGAAAATTTTTGGTGACCCAGGTGGGACTCTGCTTCTGACACTCCAGATTCATGGGATCAGGAGGAGATCCAGCACACACTGAAGGTTTTTCGTAGAGATCCTCTGATCCCCATATCCAGTGAGTTCAAGGCAAGACCCCTGGGATTTTATTAAGGCATTACTGAGTGTAGGGTATACCTAACCACAGGCTGTGGTAGAAAGTCCTCATAGGAATTGAGCTCTATAATTGGGTTATAAAAGTGGTGATATAACTGTGAAAAAGGAGTGCGATATTTGGGTTGCAAAAAAGAAAGCAGTAGCGATGGTATAATTCGCTATTTTTTATTTAAATATGAAGGTAAAACTATAAAAGTGAGTATCAAAGGGTTTGTGTGTTCGAGTCCCACCACCTAGTCAGAAAACTGTATAAATGGTTAACAAAGTGCATACTGTGGGTCCCAGTCCCATTTGCCTACATATTAGTTGGACACAGTGATGTGAACACACAAACCGTGTTGTCAATTTGTGTTACTTGTAGATCTGATATTGAAATGGTTTTCAGTGAATTAGAGATTCATTATCATGTGGCCAGAGTATCCATTAGATGATCAAGAGAAGTGGCCTGTTAAAGGTAGTGTGGATTGTAATATGGCTTTGTAGTTAGTTATTTTGCCAGAAGAAAAGTGAAATTAAGTATGTAGATTTGTTCTTTGAACTAAGAAATAATCAGGACTTGAGAAAGAGGATGTTGAATTGTTGGTAGACCCTGGAATGAGGGAGAGAGGAGATGACAGGAGAGTGGAAGAAGGGGTTTTAGGTTTGGAAACCAATGAAGGATTTAGTCAGATAATAGGGCCTTATAGGGATGTGCAAGAGAAAGTTGTGAGGGTATTTAAATTACCCTGACTGGAATGATATGCCAGTGATATTTGGATACATTGTTACTAGAAATTTAAGTTGTTAGAAAGTGACATGGAGAGTTGTCCTGGTTTGAGACAAATTCAGAGGAGAATATCCCTTGATAGAAAGCAGGTTGTAGTGACCCCTCCCCCACCAGGTTCAGGAAAAGAAAATATTTCCTCAGAGGAAAGTGAAGAGGAAAAAAACTATTTACTTAACAAACACACAAAAAAAGAAGAATGCTAAATAATAAAATCTCTTGCTGTGGAGAGAAATCTGGAAGAGTTTTAACGTCCTTCTGAGCGTGGTCTCACTCCTCCTCGAGGGGGACCCCCCTGCAGACCCATGGAAGGTTTCCTAATAATTGGGTTTAATGGAAGTTATTAACCCGTTCTCAGAGACGGATTATATTCGGAATGAAACATGCTATTCCAAAAGCAATTAACCTATTGTCTTGGGGTGACTTTATGATGTGTATCCCATATCTCCCAGATATGAATCCTGTGCCTTTCTGTGCCTTTAAACTGAGCCTGAGAGGGGAAAGGAAAAAAAAAGAGCCAGACAAACTCTTTCAAAGCAGTTTTGTGCTCCAAGGTCACTCTGGCTACTCCTCTGTGTGCTTCTACGGTGGCAAGAGCAGAGGAAAGTACCCTTCTTTTTTTNAAATAGATTTTTTTCTTCTTTACTTTCCTCCGAGTGTGGAGGCCGGTGAGCCTGCCACAAAAGGGTCCCTGAGGATCCCCTGGAGGGATGGACCCTAGTAGAAGAAACACTCCCCAGGTCAGGGTGAGAAAGAAAGAGTTCTCCCAGGTTACCTTGTCATGTTATGTAGATGTACTCCAGTTCTGTTTCCCCGATTGGCCCACTGACCTCCCTGCCCCTTTCTACCCTATATGTCCAAGATCACTGGCCCCTGATGCTCCCCTTGCCCTATCCTCCCCATACTTAAACCTGGACCGTCCCTCAATCCTGGTCTTTGGTCCCTGGAACCCTTCACATGCGTGGCTGGAATAAACCTCTCCATGGAACCCCATACAAAGACCCTTCCCAACTCTTTGTCGTGGGCCTCAACTATAGAGCTATCCGTGGTGTGCCTGGGTGAGTGCGTGTGTGCGTGCAGCACTGACTGAGCGGCTTCATCAAGGAGACACTTCCAGAAAGTCTCAGCACCCCCTTACCAGCGCCAGTCCACTGTGACAAGTGGCATCCAAACTCGAACCTCTGTTGGAGACCCTGGAAGCATCTCCAGCAGTTTCTCACTGCTGGAATTTACACTGCTTTCAGCGCAGCCACTTCCCCGGAAAGAGCCCTGAGTTTTATCAGGTTGATCCGAGAGGCGACCAACAACCTTCCCCTGCACAAGGAAGATCGGTCAAAAGCCTACGGACCCCCCGAGAGTTTTTTTGCTGACCCAGGAGTGGTGAATTTGATATTTCGGGTCACCTTTTGCTCTTTTTCTTTTCTCCTTCTACTCTGGGGGTGGGAAGAGTTTGTGGGGATGGGTGCCAGACTTACCCACCCACAAAGGGAAGTTTATCTCCCAGTTAAGGAAGCCCTTGTTGTGGCAAATTTTAATTTTTTGAAGGAGGAGCTTAAGCATTTTATTCATTGGTTGTTTCAAAATTTTCATTCCATTTCTCCGAATGCAGTTCTTACTGATAAGTTTTGGGATTTTGTGGGGGAAAAGTTATTCGTGTTGGTAGCTAAGGGAGATTTTTCTGTTGCAGAATTTTATCCTTTATTTCAAAATATCGTTAAACCAGTAGAGGGTATGGGAATGCATTCGGGTCCCCAGTTTAAAACCCTTTCCTTGCGTTCCTCTCCTTGTGTCCCTGAGCCTTCTTCCCTCTTTCAGAAGAGATCAGCAGGTGGACCCCGCCAAAGGGCGCAGGGGTACTACTGTCTCTCTGCCACCTCTCGATCCCCTCTGCCCCCCTCCCAGAGCAATACTGGCCATGCTGCCCTGGACTCTTCCCTTAACCTCCTCCCTATGCCTGTTTACCCAGTTACTTCTCCTTTGGTTTGTGCTCCCCAAGATGGCACCAGCATTGTGGCCAGCCCTGTCATCTTGTCTCCCCCTACTCCAAGTCTTCCTGCCCTTACCCCGGCCCACAAAATGGAGCCAACCACACGGCAGACCACGCGGCCGAGGTGGTCGTTTTGTCATCACACTCAGACCCTCGCTACCTCCCTCCGCCTTTCCCTGTGCATGTCATCGGGACCCTGGCTCCTCCTACGCACCCTCCCACCACGTGTCGATGTGTGTATTCATGTCAGACCCCTCCCCTGTCATTGGGAGTCCCCTTCCACTCATAGACCCCTCCTCTAATTACCCCGCCTCCTCCACCGGTGAGCCCGCCCCTGGCGGTCAACCTACTTCTGGTTCTCATGCTACCGAGACCAGAAGTGGACACCGTGGGAACAGGAAGGACACCATCATGGCGTCCACTGCTGCTCGCCACTTGACAGTTCCCATCCGCCGCAGGCCCCGCACCACAGCCAGCCACTCTCCTTCCCCTTAAGAGGGGGAGAACAAGCAGTCTTCAGATTCTGATCTGGAGTCTGGACATCACTGGGCTGCAGTACAGAGGCAAGCCACCAGGGATGGGGACTAGGAGCTAGCGGAGAGAATTATTCCATATGCTGCCCAAGTCATTTACAAGAAGGGGAGGAATCCCCATTGGGAGCCGGTGCCCTACACACAATTAAAGGAGTTGTGCAAAGCTGCAAAAGACCATGGGTAGGGGTCACCTTATTTTAAAAACTTATTTCAAGTTACCGTTTCTACCCGTATGTTAGTGCCCCATGACATAAAGAATCTTATGTCTTGCCTCCTCTCCCCAGCAGAGTATATGCTGTAGGAGAGGACGTGGGAAAAGCAGCTGAGGGGACTTGTGCAAGCTTATCAAGGGGATGCTGCTAGGGCACAGTTTACCATTGATGATTTGTGTGGAAAGGGTAACTTGGAAAAACCCCTGGACCAAGCTGAGATGCTCCCCAAGCCTATCCTGGAGGACATTAAAAAAGCAGTGGAGACAGCCCTGCTACAAACCCCCGATGGCGCCACTCCGTCACGGGATTTTACAGATATCCGCCAGGGCGCAGATGAGTCCTTCATAAAGTTCATTGACTGCTTGAAAGGCTCAGTCTAGAGGCAGGTCGAGAACCCTGGGGCCCACCGAGAACTGCTTTGCCACCTGGCGATGGCCAACTGCAACGGGGAATGCAAGAAGGTCTTATGCTCCCTGTCTCTCGACCCGGAGCCCACTACTTAACAAATGGTGGAGGCCTGCGCCAAGTTAGCATAGACGGAATACACAGTGGCGGTGGAGGTGGCGGTGTCTAAAGGGGTGGCCGACAGTGGCAACAGCGGTTTCCAAGGGGGTAACCGACAACGTAGCAGCGGCTGTCTCGAAGGGGGTGGCAGAAGCCCACATGGCAATAAAGGACAGCAGTCATTGCTTTAATTGCGGGGAGCATGGACACTTTATTAAAGACTGCCCTGAACACTGGGATCTGCCTCGTCGTCGCTTGTACCGCTAACAGCACCCAGGAAACTACTGGCAGAACGCAGATTGGCCCTGCGTGATGACATCAAATGGGAGGCCGTTCCGCTCCGCTCTGCCCACCATCCCAGAGACTCAGAACCCTGCAGCAGCACCACCTACGGTGAACAGGAGCTTTGAGTCTCCGAGGCATATCAATGGATTCTAGTAGGGACCCGGCGCCAGTTGGTGAGTGCCCTCTCCATCCAGCTTGATGACGAGGGCATTTACTGGATCCCAATGGGCAGCTTTGGGCCTCCAGACTGCCCCTGGGACATACTCGTCATTGGTGATGTTATTAATAGGCCTGATGAACTGCAGGTGCTACCTGAAGTGCAGACCGTCAACCCCGAGGACAAAATAACAGTAACTGTCTTGTGCATTGAACCACCTTGGTTACTCTATCAGGAAACCCAGATTGCACAAGCCTTTTCCTTACCCCGATGCACAGACTGTGTACAAGAAAACCCAACAGTGTCCTGGGTTGAGGTAGTAGGCCAAGGCAAACCTATGGTAGAGTGTGGCCTGCTTAAAGGTTATAAGATCTACCTTCCAGAGGTGGTGGACACTGGAGTGGACGTTACTATCATCACTCGCTTCGAGTGGCCGCAGGACTGGGAGCTGACACTGTCAGCCAGAGCCATCTCGGGTACCGGCAGCACTGCAGTCTCCATGCGGAGCAAACACAACATCCTGGTGGAGGGACTGGAGGGCCAGATTGCTGCCATCAGGCCCTTCGTGGTAAGGTCGGGTATCATCCTTTGGGGCAGGGACCTGCTATCCCAATGGGGGATTCGGCTGGAAATCCCACCTACACCATGGGATTTCTAGTTGGGGCCACTGCAGAGCACGCCACTCCACCACTCACTGGGAAAACTGACAAGGCGGTGTGGGTGGATCAGTGGTCCCTATCAGCTGAGAAGCTACATGCTCTTGAGTCCCTCATGGAGGAGNCATCCTTTGGGGCAGGGACCTGCTATCCCAATGGGGGATTCGGCTGGAAATCCCACCTACACCATGGGATTTCTAGTTGGGGCCACTGCAGAGCACGCCACTCCACCACTCACTGGGAAAACTGACAAGGCGGTGTGGGTGGATCAGTGGTCCCTATCAGCTGAGAAGCTACATGCTCTTGAGTCCCTCATGGAGGAGCAGCTTTCCAAGGGCCACATAGTACCAACCAATAGCCCTTGGAACTCCCCTGTCTTTGTGCTTAAAAAACCTGGCAAGGACAGGTGGAGGCTCCTCCATGACCTCAGAAAGATCAGTGAGGTCATTGAGGACATGGGTCCCCTGCAGCTTGGCCTGCCCTCCCCCTCCATGCTGCCACGCAAGTGAAGACTTGCAGTCATGGACATCAAAGACTGCTTCTTCAGCATCCCTCTCCATCCCAGAGATGCTCCCAGGTTTACCTTCTCAGTCCCTTCCCTGAATAGGCAGGCCCCTCTGAAACGGTACCACTGGCGAGTGTTCCTGCAAGGGATGAAGAACTCACCGTTCATCTGCCAGTGGTACGTGGGCCACATCCTCTCCCCCATCCGCAAGACCTTCCCGGACACCATCATCCTACATTACATGGATGATATCTTAGTCTGTGCACGGGAGCAGACCTATCTGGGCATTGTCCTCTCAAAGACAATCAAAGTAATTGAGGATGCCGGATTTGAAATCCGCGAAGACAAAATCCAACGCACCTGCCCTTGGACCTACCTGGGACTCCGGATTGGCGAGCAGACCGTCATACCCCAGCAGCTTACCATCAGAGACAACCTGAGGACCCTTGGCGACCTCCACCAGCTCTGCGGGTCCATCAGCTGGTTTCGTCCACTGCTGGGGATTACAATCGAGGACCTCGCACTGCTTTTCAACCTCCTTCGAGGCAGCGAGGACCTAGACTCACCACATACCATCACCCCAGAGGCCCAGAAATCCATCAAGAAAGTCCAAGAGGCCCTCTCCTCCCGGCAGGTGCACAGAACTGACCCCATTCTCCTGTTCCAGCTCATCATCTTGGGTGAGTCACCCAGGATGTACGCACTCATATTCCAATGGGACACAGAGGTGAAGGACCCACTCCTTATCATCAAGTGGGTTTTCTTCCATAATCAATCCACTAAGACCATCACGACACCACAGGAGCTAATGGCTCAGCTCATCATTAAAGCCAGGGCACGCCTCCGCACCCTCGCGGGGTGTGACTTTACATGCATTTATTTACCTTTGACTACAGGGGTTCTGGACAATTTTCTCCAGACAAACAAGCACGTCTAGTTCACCCTGTATAGCTACACAGGCCAAATTTCTATTCATAAACCCAGCCATAAACTCTAATTCGGTCTTTCATTTGGTTCCAAAATCCCTACAAAGTCGTACGCCTCTAAAGGCTCTGACTGTTTTTATCAATGGTTCTGGGGAATCCCACAAGTCAGTGATTACTTGGAAAGATCCACGGACGCAGAAGTGGGAGTCTGACGTCAGAATAGTTGAGGGGTCCCCACAAATTGCCAAATTGGCAGCTGTCGTTCGAGCCTTTGAGAGGTTCAAAGAACCCATGAATTTGGTCACAGATTTGGCATACGTGGCTGGTGTAACTATGAGGGCAGAACACTCTTTGTTAAAGGAGGTAAGTAACCCAAATTTGCATAAGTTGCTCTCGCAACTGATTTATCTCCTCTCACACCGAGAGCGACTCTTCCACATCATGCATGTGAGGTTGCACACCGACCTCCCAGGACCCATCGCAGAGGGGAATCAGAGAGCTGATACCCGGGCAATGCCTGTGCAAAGAGCAAACATCCTTGACATCTTTGCACAGGCCAAGCTGAACCATGGGTTCTTCCATCAGAACGTGCCTGCCTTGATGCAGATGTTTCATCTACCCTGCAATCAGGCAAGGGCAATTGTGGCGACCTGCTCTAGCTGTCAGTCGTTTCAAGTTCCATCTATGGGTTCCAGGCCTTAACAGCTGTCAGCTATGCCAAACAGATGTTACTCACTACCCGGCCTTTGGCCGGATGAGATACATCCATGTGTCCATAGACACTTTCTCCGGAGCTGTGTTCGCCTCGGCCCATGCGGGCGAGAAGGCAAAAGATGTCACCTGGCACTTCCTCCTTGCGTTTGCCACCTTGGGTGTGCCAGAACAAGTAAAGACAGACAACGGCCCTGCCTACACCTCCCACAAGCTCAGAGAGTTTTTTAACCAGTGGGGGGTGAAGCATGGGACCGGCATACCACACTCCCCTACAGGGCAGTTGATTGTGGAAAGGGCCCACTGTACCATCAAGCGGGTTCTTGATCAGCAGTGGGGAGGGACAGAGACCAGTCCTCCCACTGAGAGGCTCTGTTAGTCTCTCTACACGATCAACTTTTTGAACAATTCATTTATGGAGCCGATCCTCCCCCCCCGTACTCCAGCACTTCTCAAATGCGGCCCCAGCTAATCTCGAAAAGAAGCCGCTGGTGCTGATAAAGGATCCAGAAAGCCAGCAGATATCGGGCCCTTTCCCCCTAATAACCTGGGGGAGGGGATATGCCTGTGTTTCCACTCTGTCTGGCCCAAGGTGGCTCCTGGGCAAGAACATTAAGCCCTATATTGGGCTGGGAAACACAGCTCCTGCAGACATTAATCAAACCAATTCAGAGCATGACACAGAAGGTCTGCAGGACCAGACCACTGCGGCTTGGAGGTGGAGGTGGGGCAGACTTCCATCACTGAAACCAGCCAGCCATCCCACCACCAGAACCACGACAGACACTGGCTAAGTCACACCCCGTTTGCTACCCCTACACCCCTCTCCTTCCCCCTCCATGTTACCGTTCCTGCGGCCACACACTCCTTATTCCCCTTTTCCAGGTCTTTCATTTATTAAAGAAAGGGGAATGGTAAGAATGGAGAGAAAGGAGGGAAAGAGAGAAAACTCCCTTAGAAGTGTTGTAGATGGTTGTTTTGATGTTCAGGTTATGAGATGTACTGTGTAAGACAAGTTTCCTCCCTGAGCTGTGTTACTATGGTAACCCCAGTTCTTTGTTAACCTCCTCCCAGTTGCTGCTGACCACTCCCCTTCCCCACCTCTGGGGCGGAGGCTCTCTGCCCTTCTCCTCCTCTCCCCCTGCCCACTGGGCGGAGAACCTCTGTCAATCCCCCTTTTACACATGCCCCCTTCTCTGGAATGTTCCCTTTTACTTGATATGTTATTAGTTCCTGACATCTTGTACCTCCCCTGTTGTTGTCCCATTAGTTTGTACCCTATCTATCAAGCCCGGATCCACCCCTGAGACCCTGCCTGATTGGTCCCCATGGTCTCCATCCTTGCCCCTTAAAACCCTGTGTTCCCCCCGGGTCAGGCATCTTTTCTCCCTTGCTCCCTTGGGAACAATAAAGACTTTCACAAGGAGGAAAGATCCTTCCTTCTGTGTCTCTTTGCTGGCAGCACAGCACCTTACATCAGCTCAAGGCAGCCCTGCAGGATTTCCCTGCTTTGCTCTGGCAGCAGTGGCTCGGACCCCAAAGGTCGTCCACTGGTGGACGCAAAGGGAAATCGAGCAGCTCTTGCCGCGTCATAAAAGGATAACTGATTTTAAAATAAAAAATTTTATTTGAAGCCCCACAGAGGCACTCACCTCGACCACCACGTACCTCATCAGCATCTACCCCACCATGAAGTCCGACACCCTCTGAGAAATAATCTTCTGGATGCTTCTGACATCTTTGTGTGTGGATGCCTGGCTGGTAGCACAGCTCAAGGAAAACATATGGATTATCCTAGCCAAGACCCTGAAGCAGGACAATATGTGTTTGTCCATGGGCAGTGTGGGCAATCCCCTGGCCACAGACCTGATAGGGATTCCCCTCAAGCCCAACGAGCACCCCTTCAGAGGGGAAGTGCTCGACCCAGTGGACGCTTGGGATGAGTGGACATGGATCTTGCTGGATGCATCAGAGGAGCCCCAGGAATTGGAACTAGTGGGGTCTTCCAGAGCCAATTTCTGTGTAAGGTTTTATTACAAGCCAAGACCCAAAGATTGGCTGGAATCTGAGCGCCTCGGGCTCGAATCAGAGCACCTTAAGACCATTGGCGTAAAAAACGTAACACCCGCTAAAAGAGCACACAGTGTGACCAATTGGTGCAATTATACCACCCCCACACTGTCTGTGTGCTCTCATTACCCCAGAGTGCTCCCCTGGGGTGTGTTCTTCATCTGTGGGGACAGGGTATGGGCCGGAATTCCCTCCCACCTTCGAGGAGGTCCATGCACCCTTGGCCAGCTTTCCATCCTCACCCCAAACACAACATTAATTCACAATTGGCATCAGACAAACTAATCGGCCCTCTAAAAGAGACAAGTAACCCAATTCAACGAAAACTGCGATAGTCAAATTTTTGATTGATCACACACAAAGAGAGCCGTGGACTCCTTTTTTCTACCATAGGTGGCCGCTGCGAAGGCCCTCGGTGAGATTTCTCACCGGGGGTGTTGGCTTGGAAAGCAGGCAAACTTAACATCAGCTGCTTTAAGCGACCTCCGCGAAGAGGAGACCACCAGGCATGCCACTCTCCAGAACAGGGCTGCCACTGACTACTTATTGCTTGCCCATGGGCATGGCTGCCTTGAATATGAAGGGCTGTGCTACTTCAATCTGAACACCCACAGTGAAAGCATTCACATGAGCATCCAGAAGATCAAGGACCTTGTTAAAGATCTCTACACCAAGAAGACCCTGGAGTGGTTTGAGGACCTGCTGGGACACAGGGGACTAATGGGAGGGCTTGCATCCCTTTTGAGAACTGTTTTATGGATGCTTTTGATTATTTTTGTCGTTTTCTGCTTGTTCAGTTGTTTTAAACATTTAGTTTTAAAATCCTTGGGGGAAGTTTTTTTAATAAATAACAAATGGGGAGTTGTGGAGGCTGGTGAGCCTGCCACACAAGGGTCCCTGAGGATCACCTGGAGGGATGGACCCTAGTAGAAGAAACACTCCCCAGGTCAGGGTGAGAAAGAAAAGTTTCTCCCAGGTTACCTTGTCATGTTATGTAGATGTACTCCAGTTCTGTTTCCCCAATTGGCCCACTGACCTCCCTGCCCCTTTCTACCCTATATGTCCAAGATCATTGGCCCCTGATGCTCCCCTCGCCCTATCCTCCCCATACTTAACCCTGGACCATTCCTCAATCCTGGTCTTTGGTCCCTGGAACTCTTCACGTGCGTGGCTGGAATAAACCTCTCCGTGGAACCCCATACAAAGACCCTTCCCAACTCTTTGTCATCGGCCTCAACCATAGAGCCATCCGTGGTGAGTGTGTGTGTGTGTGCAGCACCAACTGAGCGGCTTCATCAAGGAGACGCTTCCAGAAAGTTGCGGCACCCCCTTACCAACGCCAGCCCGCAGTGACATCCGAGGAAATAGCTCTTTTCCTGAATCTGGTGGGGGAGGGGAGGCTGTGGCCTGCCTTCTATCAGAGGATATTTTCCTCTGAATTCGTCTCAAAGTGGGGCAAATATTTAGTGGGGCCCAACATAGGGGTCAGAGGAAAGTGAAAAAACCTGTACTAATTACATTTTGGTTTGGTGTTAACTACTTTGTACTGGGGTAGTCACCATGTTGATTGAGTTCATGTCTCTGGCTTGAGGTACTAATGTCTTTCTGGTCCCTAGGCCTGTTTGAGGTATTAATGTCTTTCTGGTCGGTAGGCCTGTTTTCCTATCCTCAAAACCCCAATTTTCTCTCTAATACATAACTTTTACAGAGCAGGGGCATGAATCTGGATTTCTATTCTACTGTGCTCAGTGATAATGATTTATAAGAATTTAACAGAGGTCCTGGCAGTTGATCCAAGTGTGTATGATGTGGTTTCTCCGTCCTAATCC
>VZRF01007420.1:5317-91347 GCA_013396875.1 Vireo altiloquus
ACACAATATTACAGCAATATTTGCAATCAACACAGTTTTTCTTATTCTTTCATTCCATTTGACGAGTCACTTTTATATATAATACAGTAGGATATGGGGGAATGCTGTAAATGATATGCTAAAGATGAACATGGAAAGATTGCTATTTATCAAAATGTAATTGAAGGAAATGCCCTAAAACGTTGTGTGGGGTTTTTTGGTTTGTTTGGGGTTTTTTAAGCCTGCTAGTTCCCGTAGTGAGTAAGGAAATTGTGGAGCTTGTTTTCACTTGATTTTTCTTTCTTCTTTGTGAAATTTGGAGAAATAAATGTCTCTAAAAAATGTTGGGCAAATTAGAAGACACATTGTTGGCTGTGAAGCATGACTGCAGGTTTTGGCAATATAAGATGAGAGGGGTCAGCCCACAAGTTCCCTTTCTTTTACCGAGCATGGTGTGTGCTGGCAATTTCTGATGGGTCACTGGAGGTCTGTTCAGTGGTTACTCTGAGTGGCTACTGGAAGTGGGACTAGAGGCTTGTGAAAGTCTTCCTTTTCTGTGAGATGATGATGCATATTTAGGTAAAGGGTTTAAGAAGTGGGGCTCTATAGGTCTGTTACCTTAGGCCTGGAGGTAGCTCCTGCACCCTGTGACTCAGAGCTGCTTATAGACCTCAATCTGCATCTGCTTCTGCTTTTTAAGCAGCCTTCAGCCTGGGCCCTGGGGCTGGGCCAAGGATGCTGGTAAGATTCACCTTAACATCAAACAGTTTAACAGACTGACACAGAAAATCATTAGCACAAATGTCTTGATATGGTGGTCAAGGGAATAATTTACACAGTTGCAGGAAATTTGTTTTTATAAAGTGACAGCTTTTAATGGTGGGATAATGTATTCTACTTTTTAGTCTTGTTCCCAAGCAGTCACTAAAACCAGCACGCACTGGGGTATGCAAACTTCCTGGTAGAGGCACAAGAAATTAAAGAAAGGTAGAGTAGCATGGCTTGTCTGTTAATAGACTGCAGGGCTGCTGGGTTTTCCTAAGATTTTTTTTTTGTGGGGGTTTTATGTTTGGTTGTTTTTTGTTTGTTTGTTTTAAAGTTATTCCTCTGACAGGACAGGGAGCTGTTTCCTGTCCTGTAAATCTGCATCCAGTAATTAGAATAATTTATACTATGGTACTTAACCTTAGAGCATCCTTAAGCAATTTACAGCCTACTATCTACAAAAAGAGCCTTATCAATATGTGATCTGAGAAGCAGATATTGATATCTGATACATGTGCAATTATGCATTGCAGATCTGATGTAGGTGAGTTGGATGAACATCTACTGTGCTTGGGCATTAAAGCTCCTTAGGCTTGCTTAGCTCTGGGTTACTTTTGAAAGTTCTCTTAAATGCTTTCATCCCTTCTGGTTTATGTCCATAGGTGCTGTCCTTGGTGGGAATAGACTCATCCTCACATTTGCAGGCAATAATTCTCAAGTTAGTGGAGTTTGGTTGTTTTTTTTTTTTCATTCTGCTAATGTCAATTTAGCTTATCAGCTTGAGAGGCAGCTGTATGTGTCCCCATACTGTGTGGGCTGAAGGGGAGCAGAGGCTCTCAAAATGGCCCTTGGCAGCCAAGAGGGTGCAAGCTTACAAGCAGCTGTTGCTGTGGTAACACATCAGCACTGTCCCTGGGCTGGGTTTTCACTGGTAGGTGCTAACATTTGAAATTATTAACCTGCACTGGAAGCGGTGGTGGTGGCGGAGAGCAGTAAAATGGGATTAACCACTTGAGGTGTGCTAAGCAAAAACATTCAGTCCTTGCCCAGATGGCTCTGAAGATTGGTGAGAGGATAACACAGCTTTTAGTGGGTTTGGGCTCTTTAGAGATCCAGACAGAAAATATGGGTATACAAGTGCAATAGTGGATAAGTCCCCAGGCTGTCCTTGTATTCACAGTCTTAGCAAAAAGTCCAAGGGCTGATATGAGAAATTGGCACACCTCAGATGCGTTCAAAATCCTCCTTTCCTTGCCAGTGACCACTAACCAAATACCAGTGAGCATCTACAGTGCCATTGTCCACACTGAGGCCAAGTTGTCAAAATCTTTGGGATGGTTTTAGCACAAGTTCAGTGATAGTGAAAGATAATAAATTGAAACATTTCTTAAGAATCTAAGTATCTTCATTTCTCCTCCCAGTTTTGCTTCTTGAAAACAACTTGTTCTATTTTTAGAGGCCATCTACAAATAACACTTTTAATCTTACATGTATTAATATTCTCTCTGGAGTGGAAAAACAGCATGCATTATTCAAATGGCCTGTATGTTTGTGTTTTGGTCTTCATTATCAAATCAAATTGAGTGAGATTAATTTAATTGTGTTTACATTCAGTTTTATTTTCTGGTGTGTATGCACTAACTCTGTCCCTAAATAATCTTCCTGGGATGAAGAAAGGTTTATTTTGTCTTTTTTTCTGGACATGTTTTTGTTTGTTTGGCCTTTTATTCCATTTTATATGAAAGGATGTTAGTTACTTCTGTTCATATAGCAGCTCTGGAGCTTGAGAGGTCTATTTTTTCTAAACTATTCCCTATTTTCAGAATTAATTAAATCATATATTCTTCTGTTTATATGAAGGACTTTTTTTTTTTCCTGGCAGTAGCTTTAGATTTCACTGGTTATAAACCTGGGTTTAAAAATAAGTCTTTTAATAACCTATCTTCTCACTGCTACTTCATCCTCTCTCACACAAAATATATTAATATTAAACATGATGATTTCTTCTGGACTTCTTGATGGTGTCTTAAGATATTTACTCTGGTATTGTGCATGCAGTGTCACATTAATGCACCTTAAATGATCATATTTTGCTGATGATTTGGTACAGGGCTTTCAGAAGTTCCAGATATGGCCATTTCTATATAACATTGGATCTTATTCTATTTTTATGAACTGTTGATCTTCTGTGAGCTTTTGGCACCAGTAGTTTTTTCTTGAAGAATTTTACATCCCCCCGTATCTCCTTATGATACATATCTCAAACTCAACCTAATCTCTTATTTTCCACTGTAAAGCAGTGTTCCTATCTGTTTTAGATGATTCAGAAAAATCTTTGTCTGCCAGTGGTGTGAAATAACTGCAATAACTCAGTGATTTGGTGTCTGAGACGTGACTGACAGTGGTACTTCTCTGCAAACATGGGCATTGTAAGCCTGTGGAGCTCCTCTGTGACCAATATTGAAGAATACATACATTTGGAGGTGCATTTGGGTCAGCATGTAGCCTCACAACATAGTTGTTAAATTGATTCACTCATATTTGAGCCAAATGCTCTTCTGAAATGACTGGAACAGATGGGGATTACCTTTCCTGTAAGTCTTTTGCCTGTTCTGCAAAACCTTCTGAACTTTGACCTGGTCAGAAAACCTGTTGTGCTAATTTGCTTGTGGCTGCTGCAAACATAGAGCATCAGCTGAGGGATCTCCTCATGCTGTTGAGGACTGAGGGGAAAGACCTAATAATATTTTTTCACCTATGCTACAGGAAGCTGAAGTATTTCTCTCCACTTTCCTCATATGAGACAAAAGGATTCAGCTTCATTCTAGAAATCAATAAGGTAATGAAGATAAGCAAAGCTTCTCACTGCTGAAACCTTGTCCTTGTGCAAGGCTTAGTCTTTGAGACCTCAGCTTTGCAGTCTTCCTTCAGTTCTGCCCTCAGGCCTGGAGTTATCTATCAACATGTTAAGGGAATTTAAACCATGAAATGGCATTTGGGTGAATTGGAAAATGCCTGATGAATTCAGGAAGGGAGCCAGCACTCACTTTGTCCTTCTCTGATATCTTATCACAAATAAGAAACTACTGTTGACAGTTAGAATTACTTCTAGTGTGAGTGGAAAGTCTCATATTCCTCCCTCTTCTCTCTTCCCCCACCAGCTCTGGAAAAGAACAGGGCAGCAGCATTCCAATTAGTCTGTTAATCATCAAAAATTTATGCTGGTCTTCCTGTGATTCCCTGTCTGGATGTTCAAAGCAACATAAATGACACCAGAAAAAGGTGTCTGTCCTGAAGACAAAGTTTATGTGCCCAGTAATATTAAAACCATGTCAGTGTAGTCCTGCTGGAAAATTCCCCTTTGTAGGGGAGCCTGATGGCTGTCATACTCTGGAGTTTGATTTGAAAGGTCACACTAGGTGTATGCTTTGCATGGTCAGCAAAAGAGTCCAGTGCCTTCACATGAGACCCAAGAAGCTCAGAAGCTCGTGTTGTCTCTTCAGCTGTTTATGCCAAAGTGGTGGACATGAAAGACCAAATTACAAAACACCAATCGTGTTTTGCAAGGCTTTCACAGTCACTTCTTTATTTTTGTTATGACCTTACCAAGTGGCTGAAGGGTCTGCTACCATTCCCACTCTCCAATAACTGCTCTAGCTCAGGAATACTCAGCCTTTCCCATATCACAGACATCTTTTCACATGTTTGTCCAAGATGTGCAGGTGCCATCTGACAGGAACCTTGGGGGACATTTTCCACCTTTGTGGCTTCTCTGCCCCGTTTGTAGGGCAGGCTTGGGCCATGGCTCTTTACAAAGTAGCTGTTTCCCTTGACTTCCAACAGTATATTCCTTATACTCTCCTGATGGGACACCTCAGAGTAGATTGGTTGGTTTTTGTTTTGAAACTGTCACTGAGCTTAGGCATAAGATGGCTGGAATGTTTTGCTGAAAGCATTTTCCTGGTGGAATTGCAGAAATTTTAATCCTTCTTGTTGCTGTTCCTTGTCTTGGTGCTCTGTGTGACTTGTTTTCATAATTTGATTACTGCATGATGCTGGAGAAGAAAAAACAGAATGTTGTTCCTGTGAGACTCACAACAGTTAAGAGGTCATCAGCAAAAAAGTCACAGTCTGCATGGTCAAAACAACAATTTTTTTTGAAGGATTATAGCAATGATTTGTTTTGTGGAGAGAAGCCATAGCTTCAAAAGCAATTTTAAATAAATGACTCACGGTCTTGTTTTTATGCAATGGTATGATATCTGCACAAAAAGAACAGAAATGAAAAGAATATCTGACTGTCCCACCCCCCCAAAAAAAAAACACCTCAGGAGAAAAGAACAATTTTCCCACATCTACCCTTTCACAAACAAATGCCTAAACATTGTACCTAAGCTGATGCTTGAAGATTAAGGCCACTCTGGGAGGTAAACTAAGTCAAACTGCCTCCTGCTGAAAAGACATGTATGCCTACTGGATTGCTTCAAAAACTTAAAGAAAAAAGGGGAGGAGAGGGAGAGGAAACCTTTTATATCTTAGCTTCAAGTTGCCACCAGGTTGCTGCTGTGCTCTAAGTTAGCCTGTCCTGCCAGTGCAGAAGTTCTTGTCTTTGACTTGCTCTTGGATGCAAGTCCTCTCTTCAGTTGATATGCTTGGCAGGAAACCTGGCATGGAAGTGATTTGTAAGTCATTCAGGCTTTTATGTGCCTGTGTGACTTCTCTTCTTCCCACCTTGGGAACCAAGTTTCTAGAGGTTTCTAGAGAGGGAAAGAAACTCTTTCAAAAGAGTTTCTAGAGAGGGAGGTCACAAAATCTGTATTCTCCATACAGTCCTTGAATGGCTCTGAAGAGTAGCACCGCAAGCTGATGTAATAGATAACAAAAATAAGAGTTGGATGGGAGGTTCTAAAGTCTGATGTTCTAAGGTTCAAGTGTGTCTGTGATCTGACCAGTCAAGGATCAACATTATAAATCAGCATGGCAAACATGAGCCTTGTCTCTGCTTGCAGCAATGCTGCCCTGGCTGACTTTCTCTTTTTTGACTCATGGGGAGGTTTGCCTTATTGTTAGCTTTCACATTCCTGTAGATAATCTCAGACAAGTGGATGGCAAGGCCATTCATTACACTGACCCAACAGCATCTGACTCTTACCAGTAGCCACTTTAATCTTCCTTGGGGAATAAGTTAATTAAAAAAGAAGGTTCAAAACCAAAGGGTATCAGACAAAATTTATTGGAAGTATTAAGTGAGCTCTATGATACCCATAGAGTTGACAAATACTCATATTTCCTTGTTTCAGCAGAGGTAACCTGACATCACCCTGTTTAACCCAGAAGTTTGATGGAGAAGGGTTAACTGACAGGTGTTGGGGACTTGAGTATTGCTTAGCTATGAAGTTTCAAGCCATCTGCAAAGTAAGAAGTGGTGAGTAGGGTATTCCCAAGATGAGCTGCCTTGCCTTGGGGTCATTTTGTCAAGGCTGGAGGGGAGAGGTTGGGTGGAGAAGCATTAATAGTTTGGCTCTCTTGCATCTGTGTGCTGGGCTGTGCCAGCCCTCACTTCAGAGTGTGAGTTTAAATTATGGAGCATCTGACAGTGATGATGAATGTTGTAGGTTAACGTCTGGGAGAGGATATTATTTTATTTATAGGTATTGGTTAGTGGAAAATGGTAGCAGGGTAATTTGTTAACCACGCCCGTCTGGAAGCGCTATGAAAGTTGAATCAAACCAAGTGTTTGCTGTCTCTGCCCTTCTGCCCCAACTGTTTAACTTCTCCTTCTGTAAATCTCAGGACCGGCACATTCAAAATGCAAATACTCTTTGATAGGAGTTTGTGACTTTGTTGCATTATCTGTGCAGCTCCTGCTTTCAGGGGACCTTCACACAGACAAAATTGATCAGCAGCCGGAGGAGGAAAATAGCCGTTGCTGCGGCAACCGGTGATGACTCATCCTGGGTAGCAGGCAGCAAAAGCTGTGAGGCTGCAGTAATTTTCCAGATGCTTAATCCAGCTCTCAGAGCTTTTTTTCTCTTGCTGACAGGCAGAAATCCTCCTTTCTTTGCTCACAGACCCACGCAGCCTGCAGCCGTACGTGTCAGAGCAGTCCTTTGTGGTGCTCACCCAGAATGGCGTCACAGAGATGTGCCTGGGCAATGTGGATGAGCTACTCCACCGATTGAACTGTAGCCCCCAAAGGTGGTAAAAATAGAACTGTGAACTGCCCGTCTGCAGAAATACCCCAGTGTGTCATCAGCTGCACTCAATTCCTATCTCCCAACTAACATCACGTTCACTGTAACTACAGCTATGAAATATTAAATCAGTTCATCTTGTTTCTTTTCAGTAATGAGGCTGTCCCTGTGCTGCATACAGAATATGCTAAAAAGAGAAAAGTGAACTGCGTTCAGCACATGCATTTCCATGAATTAGCTTTTCATTTCTATGACCTACTAATTTTTGTGCACAAATTTCAGTCTGCACATAATGAAATAGGGCAGGTTAAGAGACTTGCCCAGGAAAAGGGCAGTAAAAAGAGCAACACCTTCACTCAGGGGATGCCTACCGTCTGGTTTTCCTGTAATGACTGCATTGTAATGCAGGCCTTGCCCCATTTGGGGCACTTTTATGACTGTCTGAGTAGTTATTTACCTGCTCTGGTGGTGATGTGGAGTTCTTTGTGAACTCCATAGGATGCTGAAGAATCCAAGTGTAACTAGATTAAAAGTAGTTTCAGGTTGTTTATAGGGAAGGTACACATTCCTCCCCAGAGCCAGGGAGCAATTAGCACAGAGTGGTGGTGGAATTCACTTTCGATATTCAAGTGAGTTTATCTAGGTGTGGGTAAAACAAAGCTGCTCTGCAGCATGTGAAGGGGGAAGAGCTTGTGGGGAAAATAGGAAAAATAGCAATAGAGCTCTCTGTTTGCTTCAGGTAGGGGACAAAAAGTACTGATGCTGCCAGCTGCTGTCTCATGCAATCCCTGGAAGGCAGATGGCTTTCTGCAGGTGAACCAATTGAGGCCATCAACTCCTCCCACAACACAGCCTCTTGCGCGCAGGTCCTCATTAAAGGCTGAGCCAAGCTGCTGCATTGCTGACAGGCTCTGCAATGTGTTCCTGGCTGAAGTTAAAGCCATGTAGAGCCACTAAGTGCGTGGGGCATGAGAAAGCTGTATGCGATGTCTATTTTCTGCTTCTTGTGGTTGTCATCTGCTAATAAGTACCTGTATCACATCAATATGTATTGTCTTGAGTCTTTGTCTTCTGTCAGTAGGCAGGATGCATAAGTGTTTATTGAGTGTGCTCTGGCTCCTCTTCAAGGGAAACCAGTTTGAAAGATCATCTGTAGAGGCTCATCTTGTTCTTGTGAGGTCCTGAGTTCTTGGTGTGCAGCTCTTCCTAACTGTGACCAAGTCTTGGATATCCAAAGTGAGATCTGTTCTATGATCAATGCCTAATACTGCAGCCTTGTTCAGGTTAGAGAATCTGGTTTGGGACACTAATGCTGTTTCACTTCACATCCTTGCTTCAGAACTACATATGCTATGAATTTGCTGGAAAGATGTCCTTTCCAGGAACAGACCACTTTGGAAATAAAACAAACGGCTACCTGGGCAGCATGACATAAAATAAAAATACAGTTAGTCAGCAATTTCAGCAGCAATTACTGCAGGCCTGCATAGCTGTGCTAGTTTTATTATAACGTGTATTATTAATGTATTTTAAGTTAGCACCCAAAGTTCTGCAGTTCTGGCAAAATCCTTATGTGAAATCATCAAACCATCAATTGCTTTAAGCTCATATATATTTTGTGGGTTCACTTTATGGAAAAGCATGTTTAATGCTGTTATAATCACTATTTATAAGGAAATATTGACTTGCTAATGCATTTTGTGATCAGTTAGACTTCAGTAGGTTCTGAAGTCTTATGGAATGACATCTGTTAAGCTGACTGTAGATAACATCATTTGTAATTAGTTGTATGCTGGTTTCTTGGGTAGCTTGTTTGCAGAGACATATTCTAGATAGAAGCTGGCTAAGGCCACTGTACCCAGTGAAGGTGCCAAAGGACTTTTATGCCTGTGAAATTATTTAATAAGGGATAGAAGCCTTACTTCTTTACAAGGTAATGATGTATTTCTAGATACCTCTTTGCTCTTGGAAGACATAATTACTAGTAATTGCAACCGGATAAAACCTTTAATGATCAGGACAGCCATGGGATGGTAGGAATTGATGCACAAATCATGCACTATTAGCCTTGCTGCTTCTCAGAATATGTAAAATTGCATATTTCAAATCTTTTCCCTTCTTGATATTGTCTTTCTGAAGGCCCTTTATTCTTCCAAGCCTACTTGCTGGATATCCTGTACTATGGGAGCCTTATGATGTAGAAAGTAGATCCCATCTCCCTTTCAAAGTCGTCCAGTGCAGTTCCAGAATCAAACAGAAAAACATTGCTGAAGATGACAAAGACATCTCATCTCTCAAAGGATCCAACCTGAATGTCAAAGTCTGCCCCCATCATGGACTCCCAGCTGTGCAATGACTTCCCTTCCTGGATTACAGAAACAAATATGAACAGATTTGGAAATCAAAACAAGCTTTGCAGGTGGTTGAAGTCTTTGTGGAATAAGAGAGGTGTGAAGAAGGTGTGTTCAGTGGAGGCACACAGAATGGTAGAGTTCCACACGTGTATATTTGATTTCTGAGCCAGCTGGCAGCCTGGAGGTGCTGGAGCAGGAGCACCATCCTGCATTGCTGTGAGCTGAGCTGCTATCCCACTGAGCCAGTCAGCTCTGCAACTACAAAGGGGTGGCACTGCACGTCTGGGGGAAATCAGTAGCAAAATCAGTAGCTGCCCTTGACTTCACAAAGCTCCAGGCTCAGTTATCTCCATG
The DNA here is from genome assembly GCA_013396875.1 of Vireo altiloquus. Lineage (NCBI taxonomy): Eukaryota > Metazoa > Chordata > Aves > Passeriformes > Vireonidae > Vireo > Vireo altiloquus. Next base: position 14,964 of record VZRF01007420.1, read on the forward strand.
GAAGTGCTGTACAAATGGGTTTTATTTTTGCTTATCTTAAAAGACAGGTGGCTTTATGTTGGTTTACAGGAAAGAAATATTCAAGCATTAGGAACAGTGTGAATTAAATCCCAGGTCCTAAGCAACGGAGCTTATATTTTCATTTGGATTTTGAAACTGCCTGTTATCCCAATAATGTGCTCTCTAAAACCCTCTGACCCAAGTTATTGTTTACAGAAAATAGGAATCTTATGTCTTTGGGATATGAGGCTCTGGGGAAACTTGAAAGCCAGGTTTGTCATACCTCATGCTGCTGTATACCAGCAAGGGAGAGAAAAGCTTGGTTCTCATCTTGGTCAGTGCTTGGTACCTCTGTATAGAAATTCCCAATCAGAAGCCATTTACTTCTAATTCAGTTTTGGCATTTGGATGACTGTCCTTTGAAAACAATATTGTAGGCTATTGAAGAGAGAGCACAGTCATCCCACTAATGAGATTTATAAATTTGCTCACCTTCATTTTCCCGCATAATATTTCCTGGTAGTAAGATGTATTATTTTGATAGGCTTGCAGGAGAAACAGTAGAAATGCTACTTTCTGAAACCTTAAAAGCCACAGATACTGAGTTTTTGGGAGAGGTGCTAGATCTTCTTGAGTAGGTACTGTACAATGTCTGGCATGGCAAGGTCCTAGTGGATGTGGCTGCTGCATCACTCCTAAGTGGCACCAAGACTCCTCACAGTGCTAGGAAGTTATGCTCTATTTGCACAATGTCTTCTAGTACCAGGATGATGAGTGAGAAGGTGGGTCCAGCATTACTGGAGAAAGGCAAAGAAAATCGAAGTCGTTGTGTTCCTGGGCTCCTTGTTCATGGGACTGATTTTTATCCTTTGCGCTTTTTTAAAGACACCTACCTGAATTTCCTTTGTCTAGGGATGCATGGAGCTGTCTATTAGTAAATCTCCTGTATAAGAGACACAGAAGAAGCTGTTTGTAGTCAAGGTCCTGTGATATTAAAGTTTCTGAAGTAATTAAGAAAGAAGAATCTAGTGCTTTAGATAATCTGTTATTGCACTCAAATTTAGTCTCTGTTTTATGGGGGGGAAGTGAACATGAGTCTGCCTGTACTTTTTACAGGATAGAAATCTTTGTTCTTTGCTTCATGAAACAGTTGCAGTTCAGTCTACCGAAGCTCTGGCTTATTGTGTGTATATATTATTTTGTGTATGTATATATATACTTATTTTTTTAATGCTGTGTTCACAGTCAATTCTATTTATCACTCCACTATGTCCCAAATATCTATGCCACTCCTGGGCACTGATTCAGAATTGAGTGCCATTTCCTATCTTTTGTGTCATTCCCTAAGGTGTGGTGAGATTTTTCTGCAAATCTGTCTCTGAAGTTTGGGCCAAGTCTGCTTTGCCTAGATAAGAACTATCAGTGGTGAACACAGTTGTCTTTAACAGTGAGCAAATTTATCTTTAGCTTTCTTCCTGTGCTGGCTCCTCATACATTTTCACCCATGAGCACTGCAGAATTTCCTTTGCTCAGCAGCGATGTGTCACCTCTGAAGCTTAACTAGCACCAGTGTGACTGTGTGGTTTGCTGGGCACAGGCTTCAAGTCAGGGAAGAGACTGTGGGAGGTCTCTTGATTCTTCCCCACCCTCCCTTTTATTTTCTTTTTCCCCCCATGTCTTCATTATTGTGGCATTTTTGGCAGTGCCTCCTTTGGCTTTGCGGGTAAGTTGGTTTAAGACCTCTCCTGCACATCTCTAGTACAGCACAAAGTGGTTTGAGTGACCTGTCAGTGCAAAGACTTAGGTGAAGACCACTCTATTTTAATAGCAGCCCTTTCTTCTAACCTTTATAACAGGTCACCTGTGTGTATAATCTCCTCACTTGTACACTGTGTAACAACACCATGTCACTCATTTGTCTGAAGCTTTTGCTGCCAAAGAGTATTTGGCACCTTTTGCTAGCACTATATTCTCCACAATGCCTCCTTTATTTTAAGCAGCATTTACATTTCCCAGACTGGCAACCACTGCCTTGGGATTCCTAGGAGCATCAGTAGAGACAAAGAATTTTCTTCCCCCACAGAATCTAATTTTCTCACTTTTTTCCCTCCTATGATGTGCCATTTGAAGACAGTGGATTTAAACCCCTTATTTTAGGAGAGGGCAAAAAAAAAAGTAGAAAAGAAGTTTCCATTTTGCAGCTATAGTCTACTGAAAGGGGTGAATATTTTTAAGGATGCTATTGTAGAAATTAATTATGTTGTAGAAATGCACCATACTGTCCTCCTATAAAATACTTCAATGCTTCCATTTTACTTGGAAGTCAACTGAGGGATAGAGCTTTTTGTTGTCCTGAAGGAAGGGTATTAAAGCAACCCTTGAAGCCTCTGTTTTCAGTTTAGAGAAACATAGCCTGAGGCTGCATTCCTATTTACCTTGTTTTTTTTTCCCAAGTTCTCCAGCCCTTGGCAAATTGGGAAGGGCAGTGCCAGCTCACACAGGAGCTTCTCTCTTGCTGAGTAACTGGGGATGAAACTTCCCTATGCACATAATAATTTTGCTAATGATGCTGTGCTGCAGCTCGTTGGGAGGGTGAGATCATTACACAGACACTGCTATAATGAAGCATGAGCTTGCTTTATCCTTTACTGATACAGTTTGTCAGCTTTACTAAGTGTTCTTGAGATTACTATCTATGGCGCTTGTAGCTCTTGGTCTGTTTTTTTTTATTATGACTTTTTTGTGACTTGGAGTCATAATAAAAACATGGACATTTTGCAGTTCTTTTTAATAAGAATTTATGCCTTTATCTGACATGTGGTCTGTCAAGTATAATTTTAAAAATTAACAATAGGGTGAAGTCACTCTTATTTGAAGAACCAGCATGGCATAGCTTCCAGAATTTTCTACTCTTGCATGGAAGCTTTATATGCATCTAATAGGGCTGGCCAGGATTTAATCAATGCTGTTACCACAAAGGTAGAAACATGATGGTTTCCTCCTTGAGCACAGAGAATGACTCATGGGGATTTAAATCTTATTCTACATGCTGGTGGTTGGCAAAATTTGGGTATTTTTTAGATGATAATCTCTTTATCCCTATACATGTTGCAATTATGGAAAATCGAGCACAGAGTGTACTATGCAATATTTCTTCATTTCCTAAATAAAATTGTGTGACCATACCCAGACTATGGACATGTGTGAGCTCAATGAGCTCTCTGCAGGGTAGAGGAGGAGAAGTGCAAGTCAGGACCTTAAGGAGTAGCACTTGGATGCAGAATGCTCCATTCCTGTACTTGGCAGTGGAGGAAAGCCCATACAGTTAGTTCCTTGAGAGGACTGCACCCAAGACTGCTGTAGGGATTTTGATGGAACAAGAAGAATATTTTTTCCACAGGGCATCTTACTTTGAGGGAACAGCTTTTCATGTAATGTACAGGGAGGGCCACAAGGCTAGGCTTTGTTTTGGGCTTTCCCTGCTGCTGTTGCAGTGTGCAGTTCCTGGGAGGGATTCTGGATTATGTGACTAGGAGGGTGTTAGGGTGCTCCTGCTTCCAAATGGGTGGGCACCCCCAGCCTCCCCTTACAGCTGCCTCTTGCTTGTAAAAAGGGAATGATCTACACAAGTGAAAGGCTTGGAGGCTTCCTAATGGGCACTGAAGCATTTTAACTCTTCTGTAGTTTTGGTTCAGCCCCCAGGTTTCACCCGACAGGCTTTCCTGCTATATCCTAAAAGAGTAAGCAAGGCCTTGATACCATTTTCAGTCTTCCTCTGAAAGGTGCTTTTAATTATGAGCTGCCAGAGCTTGTAAATTTGGCAGATACCATCAAGGGCAGACAGTTTCTGGACCCAGGCCACCTAATCACATTCTCACTGCTAACAAAGGGAACAATCAACTCCTATTTTTTTGATTGTTAAAAATTAATTAGTCTCCCAAATGAAAACCAACTGAATTTACTCTGGGAGTAAAGCATTCAAGGACAGTCCTTGACAAACAATTCCCAGGCTTCAGCTGGAAATGCAAATGGTAGCTAATTCCACTACATTTTCCTGGAGCCCAGAAAAAAAAAAAAGTGCCAGAAACAGTTGCAACTAACTTAGAAATGTTGGTGAAAAGGGTTTTCTTTCTTTATTGTATCATTAATTTGATCACAGGTGCAGGGTTTGGGTTACTCTCTAACATGGGGTATTTATTGTTATATGGGATATATGTGGGATGCTTATTTATTAGTACAGAGCTTCAGGAAAAAATGTTCCAGTATGAGATCCAGCAATGTTGGGTAGTTACAAAGTGTTTGCTATTAGAGGTGCTTTAGAACTATCATACTAAGATGTTGGGGATTATCATGGTAAACTTGATCTCGTGTCAGAGAAAACATATGGACTGGATGACTTGAAGAGCTCTCCTTCAGCTGTATTTTTGGAACAGGCAGTCTCCCTTTTTGAGATAAAACTTGACTGTGATGATTTGCTACCATTAGTACCCGACGAGCACAGAAATGGCATTAAATAGCCAGGAAAAGAGAGCTTGGAGGCCTAGGTTCCATTCCTGCTCTGCGAGTTGACTGTGAACTAATCCTTTTGCTTTCTAAGTAAGCCTTCTGTACCTTATTTCCATCTCTCTAGCTATAGATTAATTGGTGTGGGGACAGTTCTCAGCATGTGTTTGCAGAGCACTGAACAGAGCAGCGCTCCAGTTCTCCTTGGGGCTGCAAAATGATGGTAATGTTGATTACTAGTTTCATTTACAGGTGAGGGGAGAGTAAAAGGCAGAACATTGAACACCTGAAATGTTGTGCCTTGGATGCCTTTCCCTGGTCTTAAAACTAAAACATGGTTTATGGGGAAAAGGGGATTTTTACCTCGGTATTTTTTTCAGGATCCTCTGGCACAGCACTTCGTCCAGGTGGAATGCCCTGAAAATGCATGCACCCCTCTCACACTGAAGTACACACAATTATAAGCCTTGCAAAATTAACATATTTATCAAAGATCCCCCAATGAGAGGCTCGAGTGAACCCCCCTTTCTGAGGAACCTTCCCCCCTCAATGGGCCTATTTTAGTTTACAAAAATGTGTTCTGGAGAGGACCTTGGTGTCTGGGGCTTCCAGACCATTTGGTCTCCTGGGTCTCAGCTGAGTTATCAGACTTGGAAAGTTACAAGTATGTAGGCTAAAAGCACTAAGAGTACATAAAACTGTGTAAAAGAGTATGTAAGAGGGGTATAAAAGAAAAAGCAAAAAATCATTCTGGCATCACCTTAATAAACTAGGTCACTTTTATTGCTAACAGTGATTCAAAACACTGGGAGCTGCTTCTGAGAACAGGTTGTGCATGAAGTTGGAGCCAACAAGATGGGCAATGCTACCCTTTTAAAGTGGTGTCATGGTTTAGGAATGGTATTCTCAATTTAGTACTCCCACTGTAAAAAGTCTTGCACTGCTTCCGCCCCTCTGCTCCTCCAATTAGAGGCACAAAGGGCAAAGTTTACGGGTTGAAATAAGAAAAGTTTACTGTAAGCAGCAATGAGATAACAAAATGAACAGTAACAGCAACAGTATTAATAGCAAAAGGTGTAAGGAAATAAATGATTCACAAGGAAAAACACCTAATAATAGACAGTGTAGATGACTCCTAGATGACTCCCTCCACCCCCTTTTCTCTACGGGAAGGACCTCTTTGTCCCCAGAAGAGTCCCTTTCGCCTGCCCCTAGCAATCATACGAGGTGGTATAGAATAACCTCCTTGTCCTAGCTATGCCCCCTTCTGGCTACTGCTGAAAATTAACTCTGCCCTGTTCAGAACCAGGACAAGTGGCTGTATTTGACTGTGTTTCATCCCATGTGAGGGCTATGAGATGTTGTAATGCTGACAAATGTAAGTAATATAAGTAATCGAGATCTAGGGAATTCCTAAAGTTACTAGGTGGGACTCAGCCTGCATTTGTGCCTGGGTTTGTGCTTTGTGCCTTTCCTCTGGCCTACTGACTAGATCTGGATTTTTTGTTTTGGTTGAGAGGGGATATAGTCACTTTGAACTTTGCTTCTGACATTTGTTTAGTGAGGAAAGTAATCATGTAGAGTTTCCCTATACTTCCCTATACCCTCCCTATACTTTTACTTGGTGTTCTACATTTTGCCCTTAGGATGAGCAGGTTGAGTAGTGGGAAAGGAGATGGAAACAGAGCAACACTTTTCCTTAAAACAGCTCCACTGTTGACATTCCTTGAGTCTTTGCTCCACTAAGGACACATGCATGGAGCGTATTCCAGGCGCTATGAACATGATGTACAATCATATCACAAAATTAGCATTTGAGTAGTTTGGGTTCCTTACAACAGCAGTTTCTACTTTGATACACACCAGCAGGAAGCAGTTCAATGAGTGTTTTGATTTTTGTCACCATAATGCCTTCATTATTCACATTCAATCCCTTGTTAGTTTTCCTTCTATTCCTCACATGTGTCCTGCTGGATTGATACAGGTACCTCACTTCAGTCCTGAAAGTACCAGTGCTCTACAAAGGAGGGGTAGAATCAAAAAGGTTTCCTTGGTTCTGCCTGCCACTGAGGAGGCTGGAGCAGAATATCTTATCTCTACAGGGGGAAAAACTGGGATTAGTTAGCACTGGTTCCCAAGGAAATAGGTTCAACTACACTGCACAGGGTGGCTGAATACAGCCCAGCAGAGGGAAGCTTTGTTTCTGGCAGCAGGGTGCAAGGCAGAGGCCTGGCTGTGGGAGAGCCCAAAATACCGAGGCGCTTGCCTGTTCTCCCTGTAGGAGTTTGGTGTGGCTTTGTCTCGCAGCTCTCTGCTTCCAACCCCGTTGGGATACCAGCGGCTGGGAGAAAGCCCTTTCCCGGGGGAAGGAGGGGATGCTCTTTGTTTCTCTGCTTAGAAACTTCTGCCTGGCTTTTTATTTATATCTATTTGCATATAAAGTCAAATACCCTAAATAAGCATAGATAAATTCAGGCATATTAATGTTTTTACTCAAGTACTGCCCTAAAAGGGGGATAAATTTCTGAACTGGAATCTTAAGTGGGTTTTATTTGCTCTAAAGTTAAATGAGATCTTTAGTCTTACTATGAATGTCACAATTTGTTTTTAGCAAATATTTTCTTCTAAAACACATCATGCTATGGAATCTCTGAGAACTGAGGTACCTCAGAGAAATATTCAGATATCTATGAATGATTCTTTTTTGAAGATTACTTAAATTTTTTGGAATACTGATATGCCCCCACCTGGCCTGGATGATGAAAACATTGTGTGTAGATAGTTGTGGTGTGATTTAATGTTGACGTTTTCTTGCAAGACCACTTTTAACTGTAGCCTCTTCAATGATGATGTAGCTATATTGGGATGCCAGAACATGATAGAGAAGTTGGATGGGACAAGAAGATTCCTTTTAAAGTCAAGGAAATGTGTATAAATCTCATTCACAAGTGCCAGTAGATCTGTGCAGTCTGACAGATCTTTATTATACGCAATTGATGACATCCCTTATTTTATCAGTAAGCAACAGTACCCTGCTGATAACAGTTCTGCTCTTAGTAGTAGCAAGGATGATCATTAATAAGTCATCAGGTATGAGGCAGACCACAAGATGTCTGTAGGAGAAGAACCTACATTAAGAAAGAGGAAAGTTATTTCTGGTTGTTCATTAAACAGATGGGCTTAAAAATAAAATGAAATGCTCAGTGTGATTGTTAAAAGAGCATAGTCAGAGTGGGACCAGCCTGCTTAGGTATTACAAAGACTTCTGTGTTGATTTTTGTGACGCAAATATAGCAAAGGCAGGCAGCCATTAAAAAATAGCAGGAATGACTAGGAAAAGCCATTTTTAACACTGAATATTTCTGGAAACTGGCTGTCTGTACCTTGGGAGAAGTGAAGACATGTACAAGTTTGCCAGCTATTATCCTGCTACTGCCATCTGGCCACCAACTCCAAGTAACTATCTGAAATAATGGAATGGTTCCTGGGACACGATAGCTGTCAGAGCAATCTTGGCTTTAGAACAGATGTGTTATTGCCACTGTTATTGGGTAATCGGGTGTTATCTTTTTCCCTCTGTGACCCTGCAGGAATGTTCAGAGAACATTCAGAAACTGGAAGACAGAGGGAATGGATCTTTTCTTGATACCTGGGGTGGAATCTACCAACCCCTTCAGTGTAAAAAGCTTTCAAAAAAGTATTATGTTTGATAGACTGCCTTTTTAAAGACATCTCTTTCTAAGAAAAAAAAAACCTGTAGCAAGCTTCTGTACCAAGTGTGTTCATTCTGTGAGTAGAAACCTGGGAGGTTTCTTTTTTTTTTGTCATTACCTCCTCTGTGAGCTCTGGCTGTGTGATGATGAGCCCCATGACATAAAGGGACACAATTGTGTTCAGTCGACACAAAAAAAAGGGCTGAACTAGTACATACTCTGCCAGTTAAAGTTTCGTTGGAAAATGTCAAAGAGGCAGTTTCATCTCATAGATTTTATGCCATGTCATTTCATCTCTTCTTCTGTAACTGGGCTAAAAGAATAAAGCTGTTTGACAGTGTCACGTGTTCTGTACTGCTTCAAACTGCAGCTGAGCAGCTGTTGCCTAAAACTGGTTTGCTGTGGGTTTCAGAAGTCCTTCCTCTCAAAAGATGTTTGCAAAGGATACAATTCCATGTATCCTTCTTTCAGTGCTGGTGCAACATAAACAAAGTCCTGGGGTTCAGCTTCCCCTGCTTTAAACAATCCTCAAGTTTGAATCTGGCACAGTTGAGATCTACCACACCTCTGAGGCAGAGATGGGAAATGGAGAGAAGAATGATAAAGGGCAGGGACAAGGATTCATCTTGTAAGTCACCTTTGTTATCAGGGGAGTAATGGGACAGAGCTTTGATCTCAGAGGGATGTGTAGTCAAAGAAATCAAGACTGGGGTTTGATAAACAAATCTGTTGATGTGGAGCAGATCTGTGTGTGCTTCTTCAGAGCTGAGTTGCCTCTGTGTGGTCAATAGGAACAGAAAATAAATTCAGGACACTCAAACCAATACTTACATTTGCAAGTAACTTTTTTTGAGGGAGAAGATATAAGAAAAGGCTATGTTTTTTGAGGTGATGTTCTGTTTTTCTTTCACATTATTCTTTATAATGAAGCTCTGACACCTCAGTTTCAACATTAATCACTGAACATAAGTATGAATTCAGTGTTTGAGTTCTGATTCCTATCTGACGCTCACTGTGAAAATCCCAACCCCACAAAACCAGGATTCTGAAAGCTAGCCTACTGCCTTTGGGATGTATTCTACCTTGGGTCTGTGTGCAGAGCAGACAGATTCTGGGTCCTCTCTGAGGAATGAAAGGAAGAGGGGAGGACACTGCAGGCAAGGCTGGATGCTGCTTGTTTTCACATTGGAAACCTGTGCCTGATTCCAGAATGATAAGAGTATGATGTTAGGCTGGGCTTTCTCCTCTACTCCTAATGAATGGATGTAAGATTATACAAACACGTTACTATAGCTGTATCCTTTCTAACACCAAATTTTCTACCTTACTTTTCAACTTTTCCCTTGTGTTTACATCACTTCATCTGTATTGTATTTGTGTTTGTGTTGTGGCACTGCTGTAGAAGTGAATTCTTGATCTTACCTCTGGTTGGTACAAATGGGCAACCTGTGCTTGGTGAGATCAAGCCATAAACAGTATTGCTGCAGACATAAATGAACAGAGTTGGGGTCAGCAGTGTGGCTGTGCAAGTGGGGTAGAAAAATAAAGTAAATTGAGGCAGAGAAATAAATATGGTTGTTGCTGCAGGAAGATATTTGTGTCTGAAATAAAGGTGTAAAGAAATGAAGTCTTTGTGGCCCTGTATTGTAAATTCTTTATGCATCCGGCCACATGATTGTAATTGTCGGTGTTCTGCTGAGAAGACAGGCTAGGTATCTTAAAATAACTTTTCCCTGCCCGTCCCCATAACCAGATCAAAGGTGCCAAAACCTAGATATACATTTGAAGAACCACAATCAGGAAACTGAGGCAGTCAGCTTTTTTTTTTTTGAGTTCTGTGAATTTTTCAAGAAAATGAACTGTTGTGTCCCATCATTTGATCAGTGAAGCTGCAATGTGCTATGTAAGTAATCACATTAAGCTCTAAATCCTTCATGTACCAAGTGAAACCCATTTTCCAGAAGCAATAGCTGTTTACAGACTGGTCATGACAGGAAAATGGATCCTGGTGTTTTGAAAATGGGACAGCTATGGTTCTCTGACTTTATTTGTAATTTATTCCTTCATGCTCCTTCAATGTAATTTATTTTTGTACTTTCTAGTGTAGAGTCCTTAATTTTCTTCCCATGGAAATAAAATCCCCAGTCTCATTTAAGAAATTAGACATGCTCTCTTTTAGTATTAGTGTGTGCACTTAAATCTGATCACAAGTATTTGCTGGGAAGTATTAGTGCTGGTCAGACAGACATAGTTTATCTCCTGTACTATAGTAGAGATCTTTTTCTAGAAAATCTGGCAGGGATAAGAAGGGCTTTAAGTGGTTTAGTACTTGATAATGTCTTTTCTGAGTAAAAATAGTCTTATTTTAGAAGTGAGTGAACTGGATAGAAGAATACAGGGGGGTTGGTAAGTCACTTTGATTGAGTGGAGAACCTGAGCAGAGGAGTGTCACTCATTTGTAGACTTTAGTTCTCTATTTCCTTGCTTACTGTTCCTTGTGATGGGGTGTGCAGTCCAGATTTCTTTCATGTTTGTGAAGAAGCAGCTGAGTGAGGTTCACTTTTAAATAGATGATGGTCTGAATTCTCCAGGATAGTCTCTCTTCACTGTTCATGCTCTGGCATGCAAGTATTTCCCAGCCTGGTTGATTTCTTCATGTAGGCACTCTCCAGGCTAGTGGCTGATATTCCTGCTGGCACTGCTGCTTGCTTGGCACCAAGAAGGAACAGGCTGAGAGCAGCCTGGGGCTGGGAGAAGGGGAATTGGTGGAGTGCCCCAGGAAAAGCCCTCAACTGGCAAAATGTCTTTTCCATTTACAGCTTATTCTCTTTCTCCAGCTAATGCTGGGGCTTCGGTTGAGTTGCAGATCCTTGTTTGCTCTCAATAGGTCAGAGGCCAAATGTATCTGCACTAAAATAATTTCCAAGCTGGTCCCTGTGTAAATTAGTATGAATTTTGCTACTTGCAGAATGGGCTCTTTCTTTATAAAAGTAAGAGAGCAGCATAGAGGGATCCTTCAGCCTATCTGTGCCTTGCCATTTGCTTCTCTGGAAAGGCAATGCTGGACTTATGAGTATTCTTAACCTTTCAAATTATTTATGTTCACCTAGAGATGAGGTTTTCCAGGTAACTACAACACTGGAAGTTTTGTAGACATAAAGCATGGTTTCTTCTTATGTTTGAAGAACAGTAAGCACGATGGGATGGCTGTGGGAATGTCATGAACAATGACATTCCCTGGCTTCAGACACCAGCAGAGGTCTGGATGCAAGGTGTGGTGCAAGGGAAAGGTTTATCTTTCCTGGTATGGGGCACCTCTTGAAGTAGGGAGCCATAAAGGAGGAATGAGAGTGTAGTCTTTGGAGATGCTGTCAAGATGAAATACCTGCTTTGTTTGTTCCTTAGGTTGAGGTAACGAACTAATGGGTGTGCCTGGGCAGTGAGATAACAAGGCCTTGCAGCAGGATTGGGTTCCCAATGACCAAAGTGTCACTCGATGTATTGGCTTATTTGATCTCCTGAAAGGATAATGCAGCTTTTCTGTGGGCAGCAGGACCTGGATGTTGTACAACATTAATTGCACTAAGCAATGAAAATGCTACTGGCATGCATATCTTAATAGATGTCATTTCCTGCTTTTTACAAAGTTTTTCACACCTAGAAAAATGGTTCTGAGGAACGCTGTCTTGGTTATTAAGGTGTGCTTTCACATGGAGCAGATAGACAGGTTGTTGAAAGCCCACCAGAATGGTCTCATGGGGAATTTTTCATCCAGCCTTTCTGACTGGGCATTTGTAAGCCTAATTAGAGTGAATGGATGGTAGCAGTGCTTCAACTGTCATGAGGAATAGCTCCTCTGTGTACGTGAGGGCCCTGTCACAGGGATTGTTGACCTGGTACCCTGCTGCTTGAAATGTGGCTTATTTACTTTTAGTTTCCTATCTGTGGCCTGGCACTGTTGCTTGGTTGGGATCCCTGCTCAGTGTCCCCTGAATGCTCAGTCTCTGCCTCTCTCAGTTTCAGAGCCATTGCAAGTTTGCTAGGAGTCCTTGTGGCACTGCTGCCTAGTCTGAAGTGGGCACAAAACATGAATGGAGCTTCATGTTCTCTTTGTGCAAGGAAACAAATCTGTTTCTGAGCAGCACCATGCTTGGATCTGTTCCTAGAAAGTCACATGGACTTGTGTGCACTCACTTTCCCAAAACAAAGAAGTTTACAATATATAAAAGAAAGATCCTAAGATATTAAAATACTTCTCAGTCTAATCACCTTGTTTCTGTAGAGGTGTCAGTTTTATGATGCTAGAGCACATGCTAGCCAGCTACCCAGGAGAACCTATGGCTTCATGATTTGACAACCCAGTGGCTGATGGTCCCTTTTTGGCCAGTAGTTTGAATTATGTTTGCTCTTCTATTTGTATTTTATTTCAAGATGTTTGTGAAAGCAATGGGAACCTTCATCTTTGGCAGTTAGTACATATTTTATCTTTCCTAACTGAAGGCAATCTGCATGTAAGTGTGGACATCATTAGACTCTGCTTTGTGGGAGAAAAGCTCATCAAAGAATGTTAAAGTGGTGGATTAATTTATTTCTCCTTGAAATGCTGAATGATGTAACACTGTTCTTTTGCAGGCTACAGCTACTTTTGTTTACTTTTGTTATGTTGATTTTGTCTGTAACTAACTGGGATGAGCAGTGAATGAGCTGGGTACTTCTCATGCTTAGTTCAAATAAGTGATTAGGCTCTCTAGGGAATTCAACCACTCTAATGAAATCCCATTCCTGCCTGTCTTCCAGGCTGGTGGAAGGGAGAAGGGAGAGATTCAAGATACTGCAAGGCACCTGGATAGTATGACAATACATTTTATTTACCCTCATGACAGCTCTATGTATGTGCTGCGTCCCTTATTTTATGGCTGAGAACATGAAAAACATCAGCTGTCACACTTCCAATGGAATTCAGAGAGGTTCTTATGGTTTTGTATGTGTGTTTTGTTCTGTTCTTCACATCCTTTTCTACATTAAAATAACTGAAGTTGATCACCTTGGTGTCGTGGAAATACTGCTGCAAACCTTTCTGTAATTTTAGGTATTTGAATGCATTGCAGAAAAATCTCCCAGGAGCAGACTTTCAAAGGTCATGCAAGGAGTTTGTGAATTGAACCTGATTTTGAGGGAATGCAGAGCTGAACTTTTGCTGCCTGATCATCTTCCTGCATTTTCATTTTCCAACCCAGGTGATGTGGTAAGCACAGAAGGAAAAGGAATCGGTGAGAAAACAGTTTCAGCGGTATTTCTGTGGTGGCCAGCCCATCCTGCCCACTGCTTGCCACAGTGCCAGTTTTCTGAGGAAAATGCACACCCTTTGGTGAGGCATGCTTTCATCAAAAGCAGCCAGGAGCACAGAGCTGTGCTGCAGACAATGCAGCTCTGCCTCTTCCAAACCAGTCAGCCCAGGATTTGGGGGACCATGTTATGCCATGCAGTTACTGCAGCAGTGCAGCTGTTGATGCAGAGCCCCAGGGAAGCTGCTGGCAATGAGGAGCCTCCTGAGCAGCAGCAAACCCACAGGATACAGACAACAGGGTCACACATCTCCTACCTTTTCTAAAGTGTAGCACATAGCTGAGGATGCGTGGGTTCTCTGTGGCAAAACTATTGCATGGTTACAGCAGAGAGGCAGATTACCTGACAGTTTTCAGTAACAAAACTGAGTCATCACTTCCTTGGTTTATTTTAGCGATCATTTTATGGCTGACCATGGGCAACAGTGTCATCTGGAAATGCAGTGGAGTATAAGCTGGGATCTTGGTGATGAGGACAGATGATATGATATCAAGCTAGAAGTAGCAGTAGTTGCTGTAAATACATCTCCTCCACTGAGTGCACTGAAGGCTGTATTTAACAAGTGGGTATTTACCAGACAGCCCTGATACTATCCCAGGTTGTGATCCAGGCTAGATGGTAGTGTTGATTTTTGTTTTACAGCTATCTGTTCAGCACAATTGTGTATTAGGTGGCTCAGCCCCTTGTATTGCTCATGGCCTTCTCTTAGTGGCTCTACAACCAGCCTTGCACAGGCAAGTCCATGCCCTGGCTTTCAGGCTGCTAGGGCATGACTGCTTTTGCAGAAACTCTGGGGCATTATTTCCTTTCCTTGTTGTTTGTGTTACTCTCATGGCCTTGCACTCACAGCCTGAAGTGACAGTCACAGCTGTGAGCATCGCCTGCCAGGCTGCAGCTCCTGCTTTTACGTGAGGGGACCCAATGATGTGTGCACAGAACTGGCACACAGCACCTGCACCTGCTCAGCATGTGCTCTGATCTTTTCCTATGGGGAGAAATGACCTGCTGCACTGGAGGTGTGCCTGGCAAGGATGCTCATTTGGGGACACTATCACTTCTTGTCTTGGATAGCTGCTGGAGAGGGCTTTCTCTTCCCCTTCTAGTTCTATCTATTTTTTGTTTTTCTTTTTTTTCCCCCTAAGAAGAGCTTTCACCACAACAGTTGATGTAACAAATCTTTTGTGAGTACACCTTACAGTGCTCTTTGTGAGGGTGCTCTAGTCCTGAGCAAGTCTGTCCTTTAATATGACAACAGATTAAATGCATCTAATGTTAAGGTTGGAGGACACTAGAAATTACCTTTCTGTCTTCCAAACATGGTTGTATAATAATTAAATAAAATCACTTCAGCTTTGAGTAGTGCTTGAGACTGATTGTGTCCAGACCCAAGGAACTACTGCAGCTTAACATGTACTGAGAAGGATCTGGGCTCTGTATTAGATTAATATTATATGGCAGCTTGTTCAGATGGGCTTTGATGAAGGTTAAAGTCATCTGGACCCTGTTTTCAAGCAGTGTGCCTGGAAGCAGGACAGGAAGCAGCTACAGAGCTGTCATTTTGCTGATGCTGTTCCACATTGACCCAATGTTAAGCTGTAACAATCTCAGAAGAGCTCATCTGTGTCAGGCAGAGAGGGCTTTGTTCTCCACTGGTGTTATTAACCTGAAGAAATGATGGAGTCAGTGTTGCTGGATATGCTTGTGCTTCCCTATTTCTAACTGGCTGGGGACAATTGCTTAAAAGGTCTTTGTACCTTGCTTGCAAACCCTTTTTTCCCATCCTTCTAATTATGCTGCAGCTCTTCTCCTTGTGAGGTAAAAGAGCTAATGGCATATGTGAGGATCCTGCACACTGAAGGCACAGCTGTAGGGGTTTATTCCTGCTTGTGTTGCCTTCCTGCAGCTTCTGTGTGCCCTGGGTAAAGGTTATACTGTGCTGTGGCAGACACCAGCCCGTCTGCACCTCTGCTTGCAGCTCAGGAACTTGACCTGCAGTGCAGCCTAATGTGTCACAGAGAAAGCAGAGCTCTGTCTTATCTTGGGTTTGGTTTCTCTCCGCTTTGGTTTCCTCTGACTTCCTAGTGGGAAATGCTTTCTGACTTGTACCTGATCTTATGATTTGACACTGTGAGGATGTATGAATGTTTTTGAAGTGTTTAATCATCTATTGTTTTACACATAAAGCCTATTTTTATTTCCTTTTTATCACAGTATTTACATTCAGAGGCCAAAAGGAAAGGATGAGTTGGCAAATGTGATATGATAAATCCAGCTTACATTTGTAGCAGAAAGTCTTGTTGTAAATGGGTCTGGAGGATGAAGAAGACTTGAAGGATGATACTTTACAAATAGCATTACTGATGAAAATATAGGTGAGTTTTATAAGCTCTAAGGATCCCCTGCAGATGCATCAAAGTGTGGTGAGTTTGCACTGCCACTGTGAACTTGCTCTGGATGGAATTTGCTTTCAGAGTTATGGCATCAAAACTGCAGAGAGAGATGTTTAGCAGGTCTTGCTGAAGCAGCTGAATGGGCTTCCCCACGTTTTGTTATTCAGTGCTGCTTTAGCTTACAGCACACTAATTGCATAAAACCCCCTGCAATTTGGGAATTGTCTGTATTCCACAAGATCCATTGATTTATTTAACTGGGTGCCTTCCCTTCCTGAACAAAGCAGTGGGTGTGCTTGTCTTGTATCATACTTTGTAAAGTCATGATCGGAAAGTGAGTTTCTGTGTGTTGTTGTGCCAGTTATAAAGACTAGGTTTATAAGAGGAAGGTGGCTGCCCATTTTACCCATTTTTAGTTTTGTAGCACTTGGACTGTTGAATTAAGTCATGTCATGGTAAAGAGAGATGTTCTTCTTCCACTTTCATGATGAATAAATTCTTACCTGGAGAGTGCCTGGAATAGCAATTATGCAGCTGATGTCTTTCTGGTGATTTTGCTATCTGCACCATACATGCATGTTTTTGTGGGTTTGTTTTTATGTTTTGCTTTTTGGGTTTGTTTAGAGTCTGGTCTATTTGGCTCTGTGACTTTGGAAACCAAGTGTAAAACCACATTTTTTTCAGAGGCTTTGTTTCATCTTTGTTATGTATGTTATATGCAGTAAAACAGACCATCCAGGCAGCAGAATTGCAGGCCTTGGATGCAGGATCAGTTTAGGAAGAAGTTTTAGCTCTTATTCATTCACAAGGCAATGAAATGACCATACACATGCTCTTTAATTAGTCTCAGCGCCATGAGGCAATTGATAATCTCAGTGGATTTTACTGAATGCAGAGGCCATTTTGGAAAAACTCTCATGTAATAAGCTATGGAATAGTGCAGAATGAGCCTGAAGTCTGAATAATTGCTCAGTTATACTGACTGTGAACCAGCCATGTTCAGAGTTGACATCAGATACTGGCTGTTTTACTGTGGATGTGGAAATCTTTTGAATGCCAGAAAAAGCTGTAGAGGTAATTTAATATAAAGTTACAAACCAAAGACTTGCACAAAATAGGAAAAGGAAGTGTTTAATGTGACCTTGTTACATGTCACACAAGGGAGCTCTTCTGAAAGACTCCGTATAGAGCAACAGAATGCAGTGGTTTGCAGGGGGTGAACCATGCAGTGTTAAGGCTGGTGGTGGGGAAGAAGGGGTAGCTATAAAATCCCAGCATCCTGTGTACAGAGGGCTCTGACTCCTCTCCTCTGTGCTGTAGTGTTGATGCAGGATGGACCATGCTGTGAGTTCACACTGCTAAGTGGGGCATGAAGCTTTGGAGCTTTTCTGCCTGTCTCTAGTGTACAGACTGCTCCTCTGCATATCAGCTGGGCATGTACTAAATGTCTTAAGACCAAATCTGACAGAATATAGGAATATTTGTATGAATCAAATGCCCACCTAAGCTAGTACCTGTCTCTGACAATGAGCAACAGTGAATTGCAGGGGAAGTACAGGACCACAACTCTATCATGGGTGGAACTTTCCCCTGGGTACAGTCTCAGACCTAGCAATGGATTATATATCCTAGTAATACTCATTTCTTTGAATTTGTCTAATTTCCCTTCAAACCCACATGAACTTGTATTGCCCACTGCACCCTGGGGTTGTCAATCTGATGCTGCCATTCTGACCCTGCTTGTACTGTTGCTCATCTCTACTGGTGTATTCATTCGTGCTTCACTGCAGCTGCTACTGATCCAACTGCTGCCTTTATGAGCTGAAGGGAAGACTGGATATGTTAAAACCTCAGCTTTCTCAGGAAACTAGGTTGCATCTTCCTGATAGTGGAGGTGGAACATCCTGGTGGATNATAGTTGCTCATCTCTTCTGGTGTATTAATTTGTGCTTCACTGCAGCTGCTACTGGAGCCAACTGCTGCCTTTATGAGCTGAAGGGAAGACTGGATATGTTAAAACCTCAGCTTTCTCAGGAAACTAGGCTGCATCTTCCTGATAGTGGAGGTGGAACATCCTGGTGGATCCTGTAACCAAGCCAAGATGAGTGTTGGTCAGGCCTGTGCCTGAAATTATTTCTAAATTCTAATTCTCCATGATAATGTCAACTGTCATGGTGTGATCTTTTTGCTGTTTGGTTTACAGTAACACTTGGAAATCCATCTGAGACACCTCCTCTACCTGACAAATCAGGAATCTTATCCAACATATCTTTCTCTGCCCATCAGAAAGGCACGTACAGTTGTGGAGACCTTAATCTCTTGCTGCAGACCCAGAGCATGAGTTGCAGCATCAGGCTGATCTTGTATCACAGCCACTTGTCACCAGTTTTGAATAGGAAAATGGAAGCTGATGGGATATCACAACAGGACACAGTGCACCCTTGTGTGCTATCGCCTCTAGAAGCAGGTATGACTTGTCTGTTTTAACCTGAACGAGGGATGTTAACAGTTTAGTTAATTATCTGACTCCCAGTAGTGTCTAAAAACTGCACTGAAGGACAAAGCTGCTGTTATGTTGGTTGTTGTATATGTGTCTTGGAGTGACTACCGTGGACACTTCTATCTTTGCAGCCTGATCTACCTGCTGATTGTTCTGGTGTTCCTCATTAGCCCTACTTTTGGGGACATGAGCATCTACATGATGAACTTTTACAGGTAGCTTTTTCACTCGGGTGGCAATATCTTTCCACTCTTCAGCAGCCCAAATTGGTTTTCCTCTACGCTGCTAATTAGCTTTTTTCCATTTCTCCAGCCATCCCCACAAAGCATTGGCTATCATCCATGAATCAGTGTAGAGGTAAAGCCTTGGCCACTTCTCTCTTTCAGCAATGTCCAGAGCCAGTTGAACGACTTTAAGTTCAGCAAGTTGACTCGATCCACCTTCTCCTTCAGTAGCTTCTACAACCTGTCTTTGTTTTTGCAAAAGTGAGCACAGCAAACTTTTATGTGTTAAGTGACATGTACCTTTGCCTTTGGCACCTGTTCAAAGCCCTGCTGGTGCAGGGCTTGTCACTGGTGCTAATGATGCTTTACTGCTGCCCTGCTAGTATAGAGTTTTCTTTTCAAATTGGGTTTTTTAGGTTACTTACATAAAGTTATTCTGTGGTCAGAATTAGAGCCTGAATTCACACACAGCTGGATCTTTTCCTTCAGTGGAGTTTGTGCCTAGATCATTAGGTAAATTAAACTTCAGGCTGACTTTATGCTGGCAGAACATTGTTATCCAACTTGGTCTCTGTCCAGAGTAGCAGGGGTAATGCACTTTTCCAACAAACAGCTTTAAGTGTATTATCCTCCTATGCCTGCCTGCTATTTCCTCACTTCCCAGGTGGGAGTAACCTTGTTAAGGGACTCTCATTAGCACAGATGGCTGTGTCTTTTGTTCTCTCAGCAGCCTGCTATGATCTCAACAGATGGAGTGGGCTTGGTGCTCCAGTGTTAGGAGCTGCAGAGGACATGTGTATGCTTGGTGGAAGCAGCAGACTGAGTCACTCAAATATTTGTGGTGTTCTTCCTGTAGAAAAGATTAATGTTGAGATGAAAAGTGAAGAAAAAATTGCTACACTGCAGAAGTAACTGGTTTCCAGTGTAGAGCTATTAAGGCTGATTTGTGAAGAACAATAAAAGGAGGAATTCTGTAGAGCTCAGTTAAATGATGACAATGGTTAGACCGTGATGAAGGCAAGCTGCCATGTAGAGTGGAGCACAAGGACACAGACAAATTCAAGGGGAAAAAAAATGAGTGTACAAAATGCTGGGTGAACATGGCAGAAATGTTCTGTGCAGTGAGACCTTTCTTCTACTTCCTAAGGTGAGTGGGAGAGAGTCCCGACACACTGGATGCATTGGTTTTGTGGTGAATAAAACAGGCATACACTGTGTTAGAACTTGATGGCTGTAGAGAGAAGAAGCAGGGAGGAAATGTGGACTGTTCAGACATAGAGCTGGCTGTGCAAAGGTGAGTTCTTGTTTCTCTGCTTTGGAGCAAGTGTGTGAAGAGCAGCAGATAGACACCGAAATTATTTGTCCTAAAGCATCTCCCTCTCTTTAATTCTTTTTATGAAATTGGGCTCCTTTGGCTCTTTTGTGAATCTCCTTTTTCCTTACAGCCAGATCCAGTTTTGGCTTGTATAACCTGCAGGCTCTTCCTCATTCCTGGGAATGTCTGAGGGGATTAATGTAAACTGGAGCCAGCTGCTCAGGCCTTCTTCACATGACATACTTTCTCAGAGTTTTGAAAGGGAAAGCATATGACACAGACTTTGGAAACAAATTCTGGGGATTGGGGATCTAGAGTCTGGTTACCCCATGCCCACATCTCTGAGATGGCAAAGTTCATATTCCTTTAGCTCATCCTAGGAAATACCTCAGGCCATAGGTTCTTTGGAATCAACTCTGTTCCTTTCCACAATTTAATTGATTCACTGAGTGAAACAGGCTTTGCAACAGGTAATTTACCACCCAGGTGGAAATCCACAGCAATACCAGTTAAGTCAAAAGGTCAAAAAGTTTGCAAGTGATAGGAAAGTGAAATGAGACACAGCCATTTAACAATGGAGTATCTATGATTTTTCAAATATTTTTTTCCTTCTTGGGAAGCACCTTAGAGCAATACATGATAGATCAAAAAATAACAAAATGTCAGAGGAAAACAAGGTAAAATTTTGGAGAATTATGTGCAATTCTCAACACAGGGCAATCTTAATCTCATTCAAACACTTCTTTCAAGTTTGGTTTTTACCATTCCCCTACTGCAGCCCATCACCTAGTTCACATAATGTTGCCTTCTTGATAATTTGGCTTCTTACTTTTGATTAAACAAAGTAGAGGAGAAACCCAGACACATTTCCATGTATCTTTTTGGTCCCTTATTGATTCCTGTCAGGAAAGTACACCATTCACATTCAGCTTTCATGCAGACATCTGCAGTCAGGTACATTTTAGAACATGTTTTCCTGGGGAACAGCAAAGCCAAGTGAGTATTGCTGAATTCTGATTGTGCAAGTAGAGAAGTAGAACATGTATCCTGTGTGTGTCCTGAGTGCAAATGCAGGAGCTGCTGCACTAATCCATTGGGAAGAGTGGAACTGCTGTCTCCTAAAGGGGCCAATGTATGTTCTGTAGAAGTAGGGATAAAAATCACTAAAATCACATCTCTATTTAATGACTTAGGTTGGATTAGTGAATAACATTTCTTTCATGCCATCTGTGCAGAGCAGCTTTGTCTGCTGTAAGAGAACTGAGAACAAATTAGGATTTTATTGCTGGTGATTGTATTTAACTTTTTGTTGGTTTTTACAAAGTTACTGTATTGTGTACTGCAGTCACATCCCATACCAATATATTTTTTTGGTTTTCTCTTTTCATCTTCCCAGAATCTCTAATGCACAAGGTTTCCTTGAGTTTCTGCCATTTCATTGAATGAACTTGGAGCCAGACAAAATGTCACAGTTTTAATCTTTGGAGGACTTTGAATGTCCTGTTGGTGAATTGGGCTTTTTCTTCAATGGTTCTGTAAAATGTTTTTCTAGGTTGTTTATTCTCCTTCGTAGAGGATGCTAGCACTTCATAAGGGGATTGTACAGATAATAGGTCCTGGGACTGTGTATGCCCCTGCTCTTGATAATGCCACAAAACTTTGCAGCTGGCCTTTGCCAGCTGAGGAGAGAGGCTGGGGTACAAAGTATAGCTTTGCAAGGCTAAGTAAATATTCATTTGCAGGAGGTTTCCCAGCCAAATTGAGACACCTGGAACTCAGTTCTACACAGGGTTCTTATACCCTTCAAGTGTTCATGTGCAGCACAGTTTGACTATTCACTATCTCTCACATTGCCAATTGCTAATCATAATAAAACTACAAAGCAGCTGTATTTCTGCAGCACTGTTGCCACTTGTTTATTTATCCAGATATCCCTGGAGTCAGTTTTGCTGCAGTTACTTATCTATGATGCCAGACAATGCTGGGAAGGTTTCAAAGATGTGTTAGAGGGGCCAGGAGGCTGCGGTTATCTTGGTTGTCCAGGGGTATCTCTTGTCCTTCATGGACAGCTCTAAGCTTCCAAGAATCTAAGCCCTTATTTCCAGAGCCAGGCTGTACTTTACTTGTTTTACATAAGCATGAACAGTACCAAAGCCTACAGTGAAATTCCACTACTTCCTTACATTGCAGTATATAATGTAAACAAATACAAATCAACAACTGTTATAGTAAAGATTGTTTGTTATTATTGTTAGAGAAGGAGATTTCCATGACAGTGTAAGAGTTAAGAGTTTTTTTGAAAAACTTTTCTGGTGGACTATGAGCATGATTTAGTTTTTCTGTCAATCAGTGTGGCAGCTTTGTGACTTTAATCTATGATGAGAGTATTGAAAGTTCAAATTTTTGTACCAGCACTGACCAGACCGTGTTTGTGGTTTTTATAATTATCTTGCTATGTAGCACCTAACATGGTCTTTCCTCTTGTTACCTGGCAGGTAAATGATCAGATGATACATCATTATCTGTGTTTGATGGGTACTTTTGGGGCAATGCTAGCTACGTATTTTGTTGTCAGGGGGGAGGTGTTCTTCTCTGGACCCTGACATGTGGCCCGGCTGTATTCCTTGATTCAGTGTCCCATGTCCCGAAAAGATGAAACGAAGCTTCTTTCTGCTGTTTCAAAGCTTGTTTATTTCTTGTTCTTATCAAAGTTTCAGAGGCACAGGCTGTGCTGTGACCTCCAGGAACACGAGGACAGAATGGCAATGGCTACCAGGAGCAGGTAGCTTTTATATCTATTATCAACCAGTTAGAAAACTTTACCTATCTTATTTTGTCCCCAAAACCAGTGAATATCGACCTTATTGATATGTCTCCTCTACACTGAATTCTATCTACCAATTAACAAGTCACAGGAACTCATGTCAGAGGGAAAAAGGAAGAGAAAGAGAAGAGAGAAGAAGATGAACAAGGAGAAGCCGACACCCCAGAATCTCCATGTTGGCTCCATATAACATATATAGCAAAACCTTAAAACTACAACTACACATTCTGTGGTACACTAAACAACCGTCTCCTCATTTCTCTGTTGCTCTCAGCTCATCCAGAAGTGGGGGCAAATGCTCCCACAATCTTGGTTCGCACGCCAAGCCTTTTTTGTGGAGCTCTGAGGGTAAAACAAACAACGAGAGGAGCAGGAAAAGTTCCCAAGCTTTTCCTGACTCCAACATTTTGTCCTAGCATTATTAACAAACAAGCTCCTTCATTAGGTTATTAGCAGGAGACACTCCTTCTATTCAACAATGTATTGAACAGATCTTGGCAATATTAAGGTAGATTTTGGAATAATCCATTACATTTCTTACTTGCCTGTAACAATCTTGTGGACTGTGACCCAGTGCATACAGAGTACAGTTATGTGTTCTTGCTGAACTCCAGCTGTCACTGAAGATAACTGGCTGATGTTGCTCTCATCCCAAACTATACATTTGGTGGTGTACCTTCTGGTGAGCCTTGATTATTTTTCCTACTAATCCATAGTATGCTATAATCCTCCTGAGATTTGTCTCTCATTACATGCTTCTAAAGATCTTGCAGGAACTTAGCATTTTTTTCCAAGAGCTGCTTTCTGCTTTAGACTTTGTTTGAAGTCAGAAAACACTGGTGGAGTTGACACATTTTGGCACAGTTTCCTGTTCTGAAAGCTGCCTCTTTCTTTCGGATTTGGTGATCCTTTTTTTTTAATAATGGAGGAATGTGTGCCTTTTGTCAATACACACTTGGGCAGGTCATCTATCTTTGGCAGCTTTACTATAAGGCTTCTTCCCCAGCGGCTTATCTTTCTTGTTCTGTCTTCTTTCAAAGTGCAAGGAAACTCTGGAGGATTTTTCTGTCACTTGCCTGAAGCACCTCTCCCATAATGGTTTCTTCTCCAGACACTTTCCTATTTTTATGTTTAATAATGGAGTTTCCATTCAGTGTTACAAATTAATTATACAGAAGCTCTGAATATTTCAGTCTTTGCTCCTGCTTTGCTGTTGTCTCTTTCAAGCCCTCTCTTGAGCTTGCGTTGGGGGGGAGAGAAAAGATGGTTTCTCTCATTTTGTTTGGTCTGTCACTCATTTGGAGGATTATCACCCATTTGAAAAGTAATCACTCATTTTAATCCCAAAGCTACATGATATAACCCTCATTAGCATTTGTAATCAGAAATATAAACTAATGATTATGAGGACAGAGGGAGGCTTCTGTGCCAAAGTATTAAATTCATGACACAAAAATTTCCTGAAGGTAGAAATTTTAGGGACCTTATTTCAGATGTAAATCGCATGTTCTTTGCAATTTTTTAACATGCATTTGCTTGAGAAACTGTGTTGTTGAGCCTTTATAAACTTGAAGGTAGGTTTGTACCAAATGAAAAAATTGGATTGTTCAACCACTCTCCAGTTGATATTCAAGGCTGAACTTGTTGGAGTCCAGGAAAAGCCTGGGAATTTTTCCTGCTCCTCTGGTTGTTTGTTTTATTCCCAAAATTCCTCAAAATAGCTTAGCCTGGGACCTAAAGTGTGAGAGAGGTTCTCTGCACTTCTGGGAGAACCTGAATTCACCAGAGAAATGACAAGTAGTGTACCGCAGAGTGTGTAGTTGTAGTTTTTAGGTTTTGCTATATATATTATATAGAGACAACATGGAGAATTCAAGGTGTCAGCTTCTCCTTGTTCATCTTCTTCCTTCTTCTCTTTCTCGTCCTTTTTTCTCTGACATGAGTTCCTGTGATTTGTTAATTGGTAGATAGAATTTAGTGTAGAGGAGACATATCAATAAGGTTGATATTCACTGGTTTTGGGGACAAAATAAGATATGTAAAGTTTTCTAACTGGTTGATAATAGATATAAAAGCTACCTGCTTTGAGTAGCCATTGCCATTCTGTCCTCGTGTTCCTGGAGGTCACAGCACAGCCTGTGCCTCTGAAAAGAAAGAAAAATAAACAAGCTTTGAAACAGCAGAAAGAAGCTTCGTTTCATCTTTTCGGGACATGGGACATTGAAATAAGGGACACAGCTGGGCCAGGAGTCAGCGAGGTCCAAAGAACACCCAACAGAACTCAATGTGCTGCATGCCTTCAAACATGGATTACAAGGTGATCACACATGTTTAGCATGATTGCTGTTGGTTACTTTGTCACCACAGTCAATTCCAGTAGTAGTATCTGTGGTTTGGCCATAAATTAAACTATGAATAAACTTCTTCTTGTGCTGTTCCTGTGCATGCATCTGATGCCTGGAGTCCTGTATACGGTTGTGGAGAAAATGATGCGGGGTTTGTTCGGTTTTTTGTTTCATTTCTTGTTTATATGTATCTAAGAAACTCTGCTCCCTCTCAGTCCCAAGGCAAAGCAAAATAACAGATAAATATTTACTGGAATATTTTGAGCCCTGCTAATAGAATTTTCTGGCAGTCCATTGAGACAGATATTTGTCATGGGATGTCAAATACAAGGACATATACCCATGGTTCAAGTCTGACTGCTTTTCCAGAGCCTTAAAGCTGACCTCATAGCTTACTTAGCAACTAGTAAAAACTAAAAGAGCAAATTTAAAATCTGATCAAAGGCTCAGAAGTCAAGAATGGATGGCACTTTTTTCTGAATTGTTGCACTACAAGCTTAATTTGTTCTATGTGCCTTTTTTTGCCCCCTTATGTCACAGCCTATAAGAATGATTTGGCTGCTGGAAGGAATGTGGTTGATTTTTAGTTCAACTAATGATGACCAAAGCAGAATGGAAGTGATTTCTTTCTATTTTGTTGTTCTGTGTCTCCTTTTGGTTAGAGGATATCACAGCAGAGCTTTGCTCCTATATTGACTTTCCAGTGGCTACAGAGTGATTTAAAAAAAAAAAATTCCTATGCTTTTTTTTTTTTGCCTGTGGTGACTTTTCTAGCATTTGCCACATTAAAAATCCTCAGGAGTGTGGTGCAGGACAGCAAAGCATGTTACAGGCTAGTGGGCCCCCAGCAATGGCACAGATGTGTTCAGCAAAGAGCTGCTTCTTTGGCCCCGCTCAGATGGGGCAGCACCGAGGAGCTGACTTTGGCCCCCCAAAACCCATTTCGTTTCAGAGGGATGCGAGCACCACTCGGCATTCAGACTCCTCCCCAGCCACGGCGAGTAACTTGCACAGGATTTAGTACCCTTTCTCGCTGAGTGATTTCCCCTCGGAAACCTCGGGAAAGGTGTTTTTGAGGCGGGGTTAGCAGACACGATTAATGGGAGCTCCCTCTCCTGGCCGCGGGCTGTTCCCGGCCTGGGGCTGTGCCCTGCCTGTCCCTCCGTGGAATTCCACGAGCCGAAATCAGGTGTAACTCAGCGCAGCAGGGCTGGTACGGTCAGTGCCAGGAGTACTGAATAATTAGAAAACCCCCGAGCACCGGGTTCTGCCTTTGCCTTATGCCAATAAAGATGCACAGCCACAGGATTTGATTTTCCCTTTCTCGGTGCCTGCTCTTGTGGTTATAACATGCTCTAGCAGTTTCCATTCCGCTTGGCTTTCTCTGTCCCCTGTTGCCCAGGCAGTGCCTCGTCTTGTTGCTTTGTGATGAGAAGCATCACGATTTCTGTCTTGTATCCCTTCCTACTTAGAAGAAAACATGTCTGCCACCTTCCCTCTTCCATACTGGTCATCCAGCCTTGCCTTTCTGGGTTCATTCTGTGCTTCGTACCTGTCATTCTCACAGACTCACTCGGTGTTTGTAGAGTGTTCTATGAAACCAAGTGATCTGGGAGCACACTGAGTTACTGCATCTGTGCTGCTTAACAGGGACCCTCAAGTACAGTAACAGGCATCTGTTAAATGTGTTATGCTTTCGATTCTTGCTGTCTAGAACTGCGATCCCTACATTATTTTCAATTATTTGGGAGAGCAAGAGACTTGAGAGATAGCAATGGATTGATTTTGAATACCACTAAAGCAAGTAATTTCCCTACTGATTAGCTCTATTTTAAAATAGAGTGAAAAATAGTTGACATGAGGGTAGGGATGATAATTTCTGACAAATTAATAGAGTGGATCTCTTCTTTGAGTGTAAGGGAGAAAAAGGGGCGTGTTGACTAGTTTTGGTGGTCAAGGTAAGTTGGACCTCAGCTGTTGTGCTGGGCCTTAACCTGACAGGTTAAGGTCTGACAGGGTAACGAAGGCTCTGTACATATTTTGAAAAGCTTCTCTGTGGCTTTGAGCATTGGGTGAGATGACATCCTGATGCTGAGAGAATGACATCTCTGGCAAGCAGGATGTGAAAGGATCACAGTGCTGGACAGTTTTTCTCTGTGGGTGTGCTTCTGGAATTACTGTGAAGTATCATGTGGTAAGGTAAGGTTGAGGTAGCCACAAAAGCCACAAAAAGAAGTGTCCTTTCTCTATTTGTTCAGAGAAAGAACTCTGTGGAACTCTGGAGCTCTTTCTTGATAAGTTTGTTGTGATAAATGGATGACCTGAAGACGCAACAAGGCATCTTTCAGTGCAGTAAAACAACAGATCCTGGGTGATGCAAGGGACAGTGCTAAAATAGAGCTGCTGTATCCTACGTGATGATGGGACTGTAACAAAAGTAGTTTGCTAGTCAGATCTAGAAAAAGGCTTTACTCCCTGCTGACAAGTAGTGATTGGCTAATTCACCACAGAAATGAAAGCTTCCTGAGCTTGGTGACTTGGTAAGAGGTAAGTGTCACATGAGAAGAGTGAACATGGTTGTTTTCACAGCCCCTCTAAGGAAGTCCTGTTTCAAACATGTGATCCCCAGCACCACTCACCTAGGAAACAAACTGGAAAGCTGAGGTGTGGTGAGCAACAGAAAGTTGATTCCCACTTTTGGCTGTGTGTATGGGGTCCATTTAGAGTGGATCATTTTTATACGAGCATATGAGGTTACCCAGGGGAGATGAAAGTAATCCTTAATGGAAAAAACTCTGTGCATTGTAAGGTATGCTGTGGATTATAAAACCAGAGTTGTGCCAAAGACACAGAAGTGCTCTTGGACCACTGCTCAGAGACACTGAATTGAGAAAGAAAACCAGAAAATGATAACAAAGGGCTGGGTATAAGGGGAGAATGGTAACTCCAAGCCACTTCTGTTGCTTCTGCTGGGTGACTCATTTAATTAAGAAAGCGTACCACCGATTGTCTTTTCTTGGCCTAAATATGGGTATTGCTAGCTAAGATCGCTGTGTTGTTGAGCTTGCTCCTATCATGGCAATAAAAGTGGGATGATGCACGAAAAATAACTGTGGTTCCTCACTTCAGTTGTATGGCTGGGAAAATCATGTCTTCCTGCAGCACTTTGCATTTGTTTGTCTCTTGCCATGCCTCTGCTCAGACATGTGATAGCTGGCAAGAAAAGCCTTATCCAGAATCATGCTATGACAGCTTTGCACTAAGGTGGTATTTAGTTTCATCTCTCTGGAAATAATGGAGAATTGCAGAGAAATGACCACCTAATACAGAGCCACATCATCTGGATACCCACAACCCCAAAATGCATTAATGTTTTTGTGGGTATCAAGTCCTGTTTATTCTTTTCAATCCAGTTGATCTAATTAGTCATCCACTAGTCTTGCATCTCTCCACAGCAAAGCCAGCAGGATACAAAACAGGATGCACTTCTAATATTTCATTTTTTCAGTTTTGCATCCCTCTGCATCACACCACATACTTGAAGCTAGCAGCTCGAGTAGTCTTCAACATGAAGCCAAGTTAACTGTTTGCTGACTCTGGAGGAGCTGGTAAGCAGAGGAATGTGGGTCTGGCCAATGGTGCTCTGTATCACCATTAGCAGTGTGGAGAAGGAACAACAGAGCAAACTAGGGAGTTTAGCCGATTATGGTAATTTGTTTCAGTTGGTGAAAGCTGTTGAGGTTTGTTAGACGTTCCAGCAGGAATTAAACATCTTGGCAGTGCAGTGAGAGAAGAAATTTGACATGGATAAAGGTACAATAATGCCCATTGGCAAAAGTAATCCAACTTTCTCTTCACTTGCCTGGATTCCGAATTTGCAATCTGCTGTGAAGGCAGAACATTTGGGTAGATCTTATCACAGACAGCTTAATGAAGCATAGAGCCTCAGTTTTAGAAGGGAACTGAACCGCTTGTGTGTTTGAAGAAACAATACAGTAACAGAGAGTGAACTCTAATATATGGATATTCTGATAAGAAGCTGATGGAGAGCACACACTGCAAAATTAATGCTGCAGTTGCCTCCTGCTGGGAACTGGAGCTCAGTAGGTCAAAAAGAATTCTCTACTTGCATGGATATTGAAGGCACCCTAGGTTAAATGATATGAGAAATACTTAAAATGCTGTTCCATCTGTATTCTTCAGAGGCATAAGCTAACTCCTCTTTGAGGCATGGAAGAAAGCATTAAAGATATTGGTACTGTTTCTCAGAGGGTTTATTTTTAAAAGTCTTTCCTTTCAAGCGTTAGTACTGGCTGCTGCTAGTGGGACAGAACACTGGAATGGACTTGGGTCTGATCCAGCCAGGAAAAAAAGTTGTATTTCTGTCTCAAAATTACTGTGATACATATATCAGTAAGCTCTCATATATTTGGTTATCCCTCCTTTAAATAAATGTGCTGTCATCTCATTAAATACTAGATCTATGAAATTTTGTGCTGAGTTGAACAATATTTCATTCACCAGGAGATAGCTTCAGAGGTCTAAAAACTCACATGCAAGACATGAAATTCTAGAAGAGCCTGGAAAACTCTTGTTTCTGACAAGAGTAGGTTTTTGGCTACCAGGCTGGTCTTCTCAGGGGCAAGGCACAGCAGAGTTTGTGAAAAGCATTTTGACCTCTAAAGGTGTGGCGCATAAGGATGTACCAGGAAATACAAAGAGGACCAAGGGCAAGCACTACATTTAAAGGTTGTATAATGCTCTTAACACTTACAGTGAGTGGTTTAAATACATAAAAGTAGGAAATACAAACCCTTTTAAAATGTAGTTCTCCTCTTACAAATGCACAGGATAAGACTATACTGCCTTTTCATAAAGTGATCAAATGACATTGGCTTTTAAGTACTTTACTCTTGATTTGCCTTTTCAGTGCCAGGTTACAGCCCAAATGCTTTTTCCTGGAGCTGTATAATTTGGGAGCCATTATTGCACCAGATGGCACAACTTTTTTCCTCAATTTTCCAGTCTGGATGAGTTTGGTTGTTTTTTTGCAAGCATTATTATGCTGGGAAAAATGCCGTTCTGGCAATCTAATGGTATTATTGTCCTCCTTGTAGGCTACAGCAGTACAGGAAGTACAAAACTAAATTTCTAGGGAGCACACCTGGCGCTTGGGTATGGCCAGTCCTTGTGCTGCTCCCCATGCATGATGGGGACTGCTGTGTGACCAATTTGCATTGTGGACTTCCAGACATCAAACTGAAGCCAATGATTTCACAAGGGCCCTTGGAGGCTCAAACATTTCCCATCACAGATCTGAAATCTGTTCCTGCAGAGTGCCGAGGTGAACATGTCAGGTCTTTTTGCTTTCAGCCTGGAGGTACCAGTGCTGCGCAACTTAGTGCTGGTGGGGAACTTGCAACACCTTGTATCATTTCTTCAAAGTTTTGCCTACATTTAGTGGTCTGGCTTGGGTGCTCAGATGGCTTTACCTCAAAGTTTGTGCAAAACACTTTAGGGCAATTTTGTGCAAAAATATCTTGAGCTAGGCTGTTCCCAAAGGGGACAGTGGGATTTACTGGCTAGTGAGCATTTTCATTGAGGGACACCACTAATGCCTGTGCTGTGTGGTACAGACCTTCTATCCATCCAGTTCCTAAGACACTAGTCTGAAGTATTTAGTTGTTATTTTCTTTGAGGAGGGAAAGCATGAAGAAACTTGTTTTCCCAAAGTCTTTTTATGTGCATTAATCACTTTAATTTGCACATTGCATACCTTCTCAAAAGGAGCTGCATGGTATGTTTCTTGAGCCTAGGCCATCGTATGTTGAAGAAACAAATCAAAGACTGACTAGATCCTCAGCTGATGAAAAATGGATTTGGAAGCTGGTCAGTTTTTCCCAGCCAAGCCCTTGACTCCTGCTCCTTAAGAGCCGTCTTCTTCCTTTATTTTTAGCAATTTTTGTCATGGGAAGCAATTATGGAGTAAAAGGTGAAAAGACATCCAAGACTGTTCTCATGAGTGACTCTTCCAAAATAGAATTGAGGGATGAGAAAAAGGCATGAATAGTGCTAATATAGGGAAGCAGTAAAACTGTCATGCAGCTGTTGGCTATTTTACTGTAATAGAGCAAGGACTTGGAAATCTGCTACTGCCGTAGCAGCGTTTTGCTCCTTTAGGCAGGAATAGCTGTATTCTTGTCACCATAGAGTAAGGGAGGCTCTGGCTGTTTTCTCAAGCATTCCTATGACAGTCCCTGAGTACAGGATACTCATCACTGCATTCAAAGCTGCCCCTGCTGCAAGCAGTGCCTAGTCCTTAGTGACTTCCTCAAAGCAATTGAATTCTGAGTGGCTGCTGTTGTTTTTGAAAAGAATATTGAATTGTTTGAAAGTATAATAGTATCAACCTTTATTGATTTGCAGTCTGTGCTCTGCACTTGCAACCAGCTACTGTTTACAGCTGCTTGTGTGGTTAACCCATGGGGAGTAGAGGTAAAGAGCCACAGCTGTGCCTCTGAGCATAGAAAGGAGTTAAACATACATTAACCATGTATTTTCTGCTGAGAGTCTTGGAAGTTTAAAGATGAATGGGCTCCAGTCAGGCAATGTCATGCAATTACACTGCAAGCATTGCCCCTCAGTCAGTAAGCCCACCTGCTTGCTGTTGATACAACCAGTGCTGTACTTCAGTACCAGACTGAGCAGATGCTGTAGTAACATGGTTGGTTCCAGACTTACCTATCTTCCTAGCATTGCCATGGGGTACTGGCTCATCTAGAAAATTTCAAGATACTGATTTCTTGGTTTCATTTCGTTTTTCTCATTGTACAATTTGTGTCATTCAGACCTTGGTACCTCATAAGCTGTCCTATTGTCCTATGACCAAATGAATGAATTTTTTTCCCCTTCCTTATGCCCTTTAGCTCACAGGAAAGAAAAAGCTGGTTTGACACAGAGGCATTGACTGCAGACCTTTGGAGTGAGCTGCTATGACCAGTGTAAAGGTTTGCCTCCATTACAGACCCTCAGGAAAGAGCCAGTCCTGACTATCTTGTGTTTACCATTTCCATTTATAGAGTGCAAGGAGCCATCCTGCCACAGGTTGTGAAGGCCCCAGAGGCAGGGTCAGGAACAGCCCTTGGACCAGTTGTAGGGGACCACTGATAATGATGCTAGAAGAACCTTGGTTAGTCCTGCCTTTTTTGGGGCTCATCTTTCCGTAGAGACCAGTGTTTTCATTTATGAAATCATTCCCTCAAGTAATGTTTCAGGCCTGAATATCTTACTGCTTATGCCTTGTACCTTTTCTGCTGATCAGCAGAGGATTTCAGTTTCTGGAATTTGTCATTGTCACTACAGTTCACTCAGCCTATGACTAGCTCTCTTGGCATCATAGAGGTGGAACCCAAAGGCAAATCCATGTGGACTGGCCAGTAATGACCACAGAAGGGTGTTCTTGTAACAGAAGTGGCCATCCAAGGAGGGTCTGAGTCTCACAAGTGAAAGTAAGGTTTGCTAAAGAGCACAGCAGTCTTGTGGGCAGGAAATAGTGTTTCTTCATGGTGTGAAACACGTGGTAAGGTGGGGAAAAATAAGCATGAGATGCTGCTTACTTGGAGGGGAAATGTTAGCAGAGGGGAGAGATGGGGCATGTGGGGAAACATCTGTGAGAAGTGCAGTGGTAGGAAAGGATTTGTGTGCGAGGAGGTTCGTGAGTCTGATGTGAGTGAAGGAAGGAGTGGGCTTTGCCAGTGACAGCTTTGGGTGATTAATAATTCTTTGGCTTGCATAGGAGGAAAAATGTGAAGAAAAGAGGGGTGTCATAGGGCTCTTCTGAGGTAATAATTAATCTATGGTTTCAAGAGACTTATCTACAGCTATGGGCAGCCATCTGAATGGTTAGAGTGAAGAATGTGCCCGCATGTTCTGTTTCCTTCCCTTTCCTTACTGTCTGGAGTTTTTAAGCAGGGGCCTTGGGGTAAGACCTTTCTGGTAAAGTATCATTAAGAGATTAGAAACACTGACCCCAAACTATACACCCTCCTTCCTCAGCATTTGAGCTGTAGAGCATAGTCTCTAGAGCATGGGGTTTCCAGAGCTTACAGTTCAACATCCAAGAGGCTGCTATGTCTCTTAGAGTGGTTATGAGCATTAGAGAGCAAGTAATTCAGACAGTGTTTGAATGTTTAACTAGTCACAGTTTCTGAATCCTTTGACAGACTGCATAGGACTCAAACTTTTTTGGCTAAAACCTTTCTGATTCTTCTATCTTGCAGAGATTCTTTGTGTGCTATAGTTGGTAGGGTTATGTTCTTCCTCTAGGTCAGCTACCCCTCACTGAATTTGGACAATGGTCTGTCAGTGTGATTTACCTTCTTGTTTAGAGACATCTGTTTTACAGTTAATTATGTCACATCCAGAGTACTGTTCAAAAGCCAAGTCTGGTGCCAACAGTCTTTAAGTGGTACCTGAGGTCATCCTATCCCTGAAACTGCAGGCTAAAAAGCAAACAGCAAATTTAATTGATGGAAAGAGCAATGTTTGTTTCCATTTCTTTATGAAGGAAGGTCCAAGCATAAGTTAAGATGCCTGTAAGGTTTTATTTTTAATTGAAAATAAGCAAGTAATCTGTGCCTATTCAGGTTAAATCCAGTAGCTTGCCAAGGAATGGCTTGTTCTTACAAGGCTGTAGGCATACATGTTTACCTGGCAATGTATTCACAGGCATCTGCTGCCTGGTGGTCTGTGATATTTACCATGTTGCAGGTCCCCAAAACACACCCTGTGAAAGCCATGTTGTAAGCTGAGATTCCTCTAATTTCAGGCTGATAGCTCAGCTAAAAGAAACAGGTTTGCACTGAGAGGGGCGTTGATGCTCTGTGGTGGTGAGCCAAACTCGGGCGTGTCAGCCTCCGGTTCCAAGGAGGTCTGTGACAAGCTCCTCAGCTTTTACCTGCTATTGCATGCAGACTCAATTTTCTAAACAGCAACAAACTTTTCAAAGGATGATTATTTGGAGGAGTGTGAGAGAGTTTTGCATGAGTATGGCGTAGAAGCACACAGAGGGAATGTGTGACAGCTCAGTTGCTAACTGTAAACTGTGTGAAAGCAGGACTTCAGCGTGATATTGGGACATTGGAACAGGCACTGTGCAAACCCTTGTTTCTAGAGCACCTTGCCAGGCTGGGGGGAAAAGGGAGTGATTCAAAGTGAAGGTGAAACAAAATTACCAGATAATAGAGCGCTTTCTGTTTTACTGATTTCTTTATGCTGAGGAATTGGTACCTTCTGCTTCTGTTTCAGGTACAGTTAGTTATATAAAATTATTGTTATGTTGCAAGTGGTTATTATTGTTGGCAGGGAAGGCAAGGGAGCAGATGCAGGCTTTGTTTGCTCTGATTTTGAATTTAACTTTTGGCAAAGGCAATTTTGTGTCCATGATCGGTCATTTCTTTTCCCTCTATTTGTTATAAAACTGGATAAATAAAAGTCTGTCAGCACAGAAGTTGAAGGAATGGAGTCAAACCAGTGGATGAAAAGCCAAAGAGGATGAGAGGACCTAGATACCAGATATACTATCACATCATAATTGATGGAGGCTATTTCCTGCCTTGAGATAGAAATGGATTGTGTTTCTTTGTTGTATAAAGCATTGTCATTGTCTTAAGACTAAGGCTGGATAAAAAAGTGTGATTTAGCTCTTCTGAGGAAAACCCTTCTTGTCTTAGTCCCCAGGCTTTGCTCAGCAAGCAGGAGACCAGCAAAAGAGAAGGGGTAGAAAACCCATGCCCAGGGTGGACCTGGAATCAGTGAAAGAGGATAAATTTAGCACCAATTGTGCTGTCACTTGTGTACTCTTCTTTTTAGGTGAGGAACAGGAATGGGATAAAGACTTAGTGGAATGAATACACAATGGTTTTAGGACTAGCAGCAAGCTTTTTAGAGCTTTGCTGGAAATGGCCTGAGTTGAATTTTGACCAGCTAATATATTATTAAGTTTGTTGTCTATTCATCTGACTGCATCTTGGAAATACTTAACTATAAGGTGTGTTGTGACTTTACTGTTGGTGCATTTCCACTGGAAAGGTGAGTGGTTCTCTATGAACATTTCTTTTTAAGGTAGTGTACTGTGGGGAGCTAAAGGAAAGGCAGATAATTCACAATATGGATTTGGCTCATTAAGTCCCATTTAGATCCACAATGGATTGTCTCAATTTTGTGCTGTCTTAAGAGACTCAGTCTTGTAAGAGATTTTTGCATGTTCAGTCTTCTCATAGACTTTTTGACATAGAGCTTATGCTCTGCCTAAGATGTGGTTTTTGTACCTGTTTGTGCTCTGTGAATGCTCAGCTGTGTCTGTTTGGTGCTTCAAGCTTATTTCAATTCAACGTAATGACTTCAGAGAATATTGCCTAGGCCCACTGGAGGGTTTGCTGTATTTGAATCCATTGACTTCAATAACCAGAAGGAGAATAAGTATGGAGCATAGATCAAGTATAAGAATAGATATACAAGGTAGTTACTTTCTTTTAGGAAATGCACACTGAGAACTGTCTGCTTTTTGTAAGAAGCTATTACTTTGAAAGTGCCAATTTGAAAAATTCTTGAGAATACCTCCAAAATTAAACAGGATTTACCTTCTTACACTGAACAGCTCAGCAGCCTGTAATGAAACACAATTCAAATTTGTCCTTCAGGAGCATTCTATAACTTCAACATGTACAGTATGCACAAGCAGTAGCTTAGAATATCTAACCATGATACTCAGGTGAACATTGCTGAAAATCTGACCCAGACCTGGATTATCACCTCACAGGCTCTTCCAAGCCTAGAAAGAAACTTCTTTCATTTGCATTTGCTGAAACAGTTAAAAGGTGAGTTGACTCTGAAGCAGATGCTGCATGTCAATGGCAGTTTCTGCAGATGAATAACAAGGCTCTTTAGAAGTACTAAAAATAGACATAAACTATACTTGGGAAGAGTCAATCCCTAGTACTCAATCTATAAATAAGCAAGCTATTGGATAGTGTGATACGTTTATGTCTTTCATGTATTTTAAGCACTT
The DNA here is from genome assembly GCA_013396875.1 of Vireo altiloquus. Taxonomy (NCBI): domain Eukaryota; kingdom Metazoa; phylum Chordata; class Aves; order Passeriformes; family Vireonidae; genus Vireo; species Vireo altiloquus. Next base: position 51,192 of record VZRF01007420.1, read on the forward strand.
TGGAAAGCAAAGATAACATGATGTGGATGTTAAAATCATGAATTAATAAGTGAAGATTTCTGACACATGATTTATGTGACTTGCAGTAATTACAGCCATAGGTTTTTGGAATCTTGCAGAGCAGTGGTCCTGTTTTCAACCTTCAGCAGTTTCAAAATGTCAAATAAGACGGATGGGACATTTTAAAATGCAATGCCACCACTAGATGGGGGGAAATAGTTATCTTGACACTACTTTAGAGTCCCTCTTATTAGAAAGAAAAAAACCCACGCTTCATCTATAGCCAGTATACTGCTTTTAAGCACAGTTGATCTGACACTGTGGGTGCCTGCAGACTAAGCATGTCACTTGGAATCTATATGTGAGACAGAACAATAGCAACTCATTTTCTCTTTTCCTAAAGTAGATCTCTAAATAGATAGGCAGCTGAATGACATTGTAAAAGTGCTTGTTTTCCCTGTCCTGGACTGTAAAGGGATCCTGGGTGATCTTTCATCTTGCATGGAGACATCTTCATTGTAGGTGTCAAAAAGTGGATGAAGCAAGCCCCACACCTTTCTTTCACTATTTGCAGGTGCTGTCTTCCACAGTATTTCTTTCTGGGAAAGCACTTGTCCACTGGACTGAAAGATTAGGATGAGACCTCATATACCTTTTTAATCTGAAAGGTTTGGGAGTAATCTGTTTCTGTTTCACCATCTGTCTCCTCTAGAACAGAGTAATCTCAGGGGTATGCGGTTGCTTTGCTTATATCATGGGGATCCCACTGTGGCCAAGGCTCCTGCGTACTACAGGCTGCCTGTTCTGTCTCATCAGTGTCACATATGCTCCAGCTCTCTGGTTATAGCTGAGGGAGACTTAAAGTAATTTCCACACCCACTCCTTTCTCCAAACAGCTTTCACTTTAACTCATGAAAATGTACAAATGCTGGGGGCGGGGCGGGGGGGCTTAAGGATGGATTTCTAAAGGCAGTGTTCAGTTTTGTAAGATTTATGCCTGTTATGATACTTTAACCAAGGTGAAAATATCCCCTCAGGTAGTTCTTTGCCTTTAAAGAGGTAATTCAGAAAGATTTAGGGCTCGGTTCGGTCCTCAGAGAACGTTAATAGCAGAATTGTTCTGAGTTTCACTGGCACTGGATAAGGCTCAGGATTCAGTCAACAAATCCAGATGGGTTCCCATATTCAATTTTTCCAGCAAAAGTGTTAGCAATTACAGCTTCATTGAAAGCTGTTACATTCTAAAAAGCATAAAAATGCTCCCAATCTGCATCTTGCAATGCTCTCCAACTCGTCTACTTCCTTGCTCTCTTTGTTCATGCTATGTTAAAAGGAGACAAGTTATTGTGACCTGGTTGTTTAGCTTCATCTTTCTTTCTGCCTTCAGAAGGAGACTTACATGAGAACAGATGTAATATACCTGCAAGTAACTTCTAAGGCTTCCTGCTTCCTTTCTAACATATAAAAATGTGGCTTACTTGTAAGCAGTTCATGGTGAGAAAATTTAAGAGGTCACACTTTTGTATTTAGATATTGTTTTGTGTTCAGTAATTTTTTTTTTCCTTAGAAGTGATTGGTCCTGCAGGCTTTAAGTGAAAATCAGTTTAATAGCTATATATATATATCCATATGCACTCAAAAAATACATCCAAAATATTGCTTGGCTCTTACCCAAGTGTTCTTCTTTGGGATGAATAGAACTTCAAAGAATAGCTCATTTGGAAGCATATATTTTTTTAAAAAATTGAAGGAATAAATTGCTTCTGTTTAGAAGATATTTATCTTTAATTGTCTCTTTAAAATGAAAAACTTAAATCTTTGATTTTGCAAATTTCAAACCAGAATAGTTCTGTTTTCTGAGCAAAAAAAAATTCATATATTTTAATCTAAGTGCATTGTATGATTTTGCAAATATTATTTCTTGTCTTGAAGACTGCAATTCTATGGAAAATAAGTACTGAAGAGAGTGGAAAAAAGGAAGGAAAAAAAAAAACCAGCAGGTCTTGCAGTATAGTGAACAGTCTAATTAGAAAAGCCAAGTATAGGTGTAGTGGAAAAAGATAGGGTAGTCACTTCAGATACAGCTAAAGCAGGGAATATTTCAGTTGCTAAGGCTGATAACCTTGGCTTTTATTGCCATTATAATTGTTTTTTTTTTAATATAACATCCAGTTGAGAATGTGGACTTTTTTTCCTGTGATTACAGGTCCAGCTGAGAAGCTTGTAGGACCCTTCCCATCCTCTTGAAACAGGAATTTTGGTTGGACACCATACAGGACTTGTTTTCCATCACTTTTCCATTCTACTAATGTTTAAAAAGCCCTGTCTCTTTCACTGGGAAATATGTAAGTTCAACAGGAACTGTGAAAGAAATATGCTGCAGTTTCATGATGGAAGGTTATTTTTCTACCTAAGCTATGATATAATACTACTTTTAAACTTTGTTGTCCGTTCTTAGCCAGGATAAAATTGCTCTTTGAGGCATAAATTCCTTTGTTCTGCTAGGAAGGCTCTGATTGAGGAGAGAGCATGATTTAGGAATGAGCATGATATAGGAGTTGAGCTGATAACCAGGAGAGCTACATTCAGTCCCTTGGACTGTCACCCTCAACAAGTCACTCCTTGGCTTTAAGCCACCCATAAAATGGGATGAGCGATGCGTTCCCTTGCTGTTTGTCTCGCCTCTGTAGATTGTGGAACATACGGTGCATGAATTGTCTTTCCCTCGGTGCCAAGGACACCAGGGACCCAGATTGCAGTTGTGGCTTCCAAGACAGGCTGTAAACAACAACAGGAAACAAGATTTTTGTCTTGTCTCTGTTTTAGGCAGACCTCGGTAAGCTTTTCTTTGTGTTCCTCCACTTAATGTGTAAAGATAATGAACTGATTCCAATGGGGACCTACCCAATTAAAAGGTGAAAGGACCAAAGTCTCAAAGTCTCCTTGCCATGATAAACTCCTCCCCACCTACCCCTGCCCTCCTGCTGCTTTTTCTTGCTGAGAGTGAATTTTGACTTTTGTACCAGCAAAGATGGAGGTACGTTATGTAGAAGAAAGGAGCCAGCCTGTGGGTGTGATGAGAGTAAAGAAATGGGATGCATAAAGCAGCATAAATGTTGGTACCACAGGAAAGATGCTGAGCAGTAAAGGGAACACAAATAGGGCAGACAGGAGTTGTGTGTAGATGAGAGAAGGGTTTGGGTAAAGCACATGTGTGTGTGTGTGTATTGTGTTAGTCCTGTACAGGGTGAATAAAGAGCTGCAGCTTCCTGTGGCTCACTCTGCTACTGGCACCATAGTAGTTTTCCTGAAAACTTCCACAGGAAAATACTGTCTTTGCATAAGACACTGAATTTCCTTTGAGGAAAAATAACCTGAAATATATAAAGTTAAATCAGTATTTTTATAAGTGTGTATTGTATTATTGGCTTTTCGCACATATTAAAATGGCTGCTATATGTGTGATGTTAGAAAACTTTACTGCATAAGTATAGTTTCTTAGAAATAGTAGTGTGATTTCTTAGGATTATAGCATGATATGTAGAATACTCCTTTTTGTTAATGTAGCTAACTCAGAGAATAGCAAAGATAAGCAAGGAAATTCCCCACATTCCTGAATTGCCTGGATGAAGATAACAATGACAGGCTTCAGAATCTGGAAGGAAGAATCTATTGATCAGGAAGTGGAACACAGGATAACCAGAGGATTTCGTCAGCAGAACTGGACCACAACGGATTGTCAAATTTTAAACAGACCTACAAAGGCAGGATGGGGGAGGCTTGAAACTGAAAGAACACCAAAAAAAGAATATTTGAATGATGCATAAAAATCTATGAATGTGTATGAGACTTGGGCATTTAACTGAAGAGGTCTGTTAGCTAAGGTGTGCCCCTGGCATCATGCCAAGCACCCAGCCATATTAGTTCTTTGCTTTATTTCTGTCTCCTATTGTCCTTTTTATTAAACCCCTTATTAAACCTTTTAAATTTTACCAGGAGTGAACCTCATTTTTCACAGTATTTTGAAGGTAAATGATGATTTTAATTTAGCTTTTTCTTATGTTACTTTTGTCTATCCCTTGTTTATGAATAAAAAATATATAAAACACAATTCTGTTTTAAGCTGAAATGAAACAAAAGTAATTGTTTTACACTGAACCACAAGAGTAAGTATGAAAGGGGATTTTTCATTTCTTGTCTTAATAATTGTGAATAAAGGGGAGTTTTTCAGCTCATTTTTAACTATCACTAAGTTGTACAGAGCTGTTTAGGCACATGTAATATTTCTTGACAGTTAAGATAAAATGTTTTGTTGGGAATGAATAGCTGCAGTGTTACACACTTCTGACTCACTTCTTGGGTAATTGTGGCTTATGTGATCTCTCTCCTGCTGGATTTGGAGGCATAAACAAGGTGCAGCAGGACCACCATGTAAACAGCACTGATAGGACACTGGGAAACGGGACAGAAATCCTTCTGTTTTGTCATTTAAGCATATCTGCAGGGCCAGTTTCTGGTATGAAAGAGGTGGCAGCTGCCCAGGGTAAGGAGGCTGCTCTGGACAGTAAGAGAGCTGCCTGCCTGGCCTGTGCAAAGCCCTGCCAGAGAAGTGTGAGCCCTGGGGAGCTGTGGCTGACCCCTCCTCAGACCACAGCCTTGGCCACGCTGCCATCAGCCCTGCAGCTGGGGCTTTGTGTCCCACAGCTCTTCATCCCAGGTTCCTATCTGTCGTCATGGTGAGAGCAGCTTGTCCCTGCTGTCTCACCCTTTGGCATCCACACTGACTCAGTGTATACGGACGACAAGCCTTGAGCTGGTTCTGCTTGGCTGTGCAACAAACGCTCTCTGAGTCTGCTTCTCACTGCATTAGGCAGTGCTGAAGCATTCATCACCTGCAGCTGCTGATCAAAGAAGGAGACTTTTCTGTGAAAATGCTTCTCTACAGATTAAACTTGTGCACATTGCCTAAGTCAATCTGATTTTTAGCAGGCTGCCACAAATCTATGCATGTCCTTCTCTATTTAGAACAGGATCTTCAGCTTTCCTTATAAGATAAAAAGCCAGAAGAAAGACAGGCTGACAGTAAAAGTAATGTTTTATATGTGTGTACTGTTTGCATAAAATATATTCCAGCAATGTTTGCTGTGTCAGCTGGAGTACAGAATTGTTTTTTGAATTCTGAAGTATCAGGAGCTCTGGAAGAGAGAGCGTTAGCCTTGCTGTGTATGGGTTGAAGCAATGGTTCCATTTTTGGTGCACATGTAACTTTGGAATTAATGCCTTTGAGATGTTAGAAAAGAAGCTAATTATGGACATGAGGTTTGAACTGCTACCCTGTTTTGACAAATGGCATGTGTAATTGGAAGCAGAAGACTAACCCGTGCACTCTAATCTTGTTAGGAAAAAAGGCATCTATTATCAACTAAACCTCTCCTCTTGCTAAATGACTGTTGAAATTAGAGTTGCATACTCTAGCATTTGCTGTCGACTGTATGCAAATAATAATCCAAAGCAAAATGTGTTCTTGTCCTGGCATTTTATACATACAGGAAGTTGTAAACCCAGTGCCAGGGAAAAGGAATTAGAATTGAAAAAGTAGAGCAGCATTTGAAACTAACGAAATATTACTTTGATCTTCTGGTGGTCAGGAACAAAGGCCACAGCTCTTAATGTTAAATACTATCTGGTGTGTACTTGGATAGGAGCCTTTTCACTGGCATCCATACTTCCCTGGCACAGATAGTAATTTATTTTCTCTCTCAGCCAACCCTAGATTGATGCAACAGGGAGTTTATAGACTTCAAGTGGCAGGAAACAACCATCCTTTAAGTGACATGTAAAATTTAAGACTTTTGATCATTTCAAACCACTCATTTCTTAAAAGCTTTGTATTTTCTGTAATTTTATTTCTTCCCACTTGCTGTGGTAAGATCTGATTTGCCTGGTATTTCTTGTTTCTTCTCTTCACTCTATGTTTTGGATGTGAGTTAAGCTTGAATCCCTTTTACTTCAAGCTTCTCTCCCTGATGCTCTTGTTAATTCTATATTAAGCTGAAGCTTGTCCACTTAAAAAAGCCCCTTTTGGAATTGAATGTAACAAGTGCTTTGGATGTCACAGTCACTTTCTGTTAGTGCTTTCTAGAAGACAGCTTAAGCTGAAGCAGAGCACTAGTTAATTCCATATATTTGTTATTGTTCGGTTGCATAAAGTTGCCACATGGGGATCTGAGCCTTATTGCACTTCCTCAGTATTCAGGAGGAGTTGTGAGAGAGCCCTCAGTATGATCTATGAATTTAAAGGCTGTCTTGATGTGGTGTTTTTGTGATGTATCATACTTTCTGGTCAAAAGCACAAGGAAGGAATGGACTTTTGGTGATGTTCCACTGAAATCTAACAGGAAAATTTCTTACTCAAATTTTCTTTTTCAGTGAAAAAAAAAAAAAAGGTATTTGTGGTAGTTCTTATGGAATGGTTGCTTTTCTCATACTTGTTGGTTTTTCATATAAATTATACACATGGTGCTGCTTCTATCTCTGGTTGAATTTATAGGAAAAGCCTTTAAAAAACACTGAATATTGAGCCAAAAGTCAAGTCTTAGAAATGTGCCCAGGAATTTGATTTGCAGTTGTTTTTAGGGTGGTGTGATTTTTTTGTTTGGTTGTTGTTTTAAATTTTTTCCCCCCATCCCTCATGGCTCTAACAGAGGGTTTTGGGGCAGTAGGTTCCCAGCCTTGTTAATTTATTTCTGTCTCTCTGTGCTCTAGCAGAAAACATCTGGTAAATCATGCTGCAGCATTTTGAAATTTTACATTTCCCTTACTGTTCATCATGCTGTCAGAATGCTGGATTTTATGGGCATGTAACAACCCTGGCAGATCGTTGTGTCTTGGCTACCCCAGCTTGGTATATGAGTCTGGCCTATTAATTTGTGGTGTAATGAAAACTGGCCTGCACTGCTTTGCTGGGCTGAGAACTGGAGTGTCAACCAAACAGATGTACCATTCTTAACTGGTATAAAATTGGTGGGATTACAGCAAAAATGGAACAGGCCAACTCTGTTGCTGGTAGGTAGGCTTGAGCAGGCTGGACTTGGTACCTGAACAGCCACTGAAAGTGGGAACACTGTCAGGTGCTGGGCAGAGTTGGCTTGAATATTTGTGCAGTTTCATGTCAAAGGGGAAAACTTTCTGCTCAAGTGTTTGTGTTTCAAAACCTTCACTTTTAATCTGAGTAGGGGCTAGAGACTTAAGACAGAAACTTGGAAAATATTCATTTGAAAATGAAAAAAACTACTTTAAAAGCAAATAGATGCAGCACCCCCTGCCCCCCAAGTTTTACTCATGCATTTTCTGGTCCTGTTATAAAGCAGAAGACAGTGTGGAAAATGTTAATTTTAACTTGTATCATTACCCATGTTATCCCATTTTTCTACAATACTTAAACTAATATTGCTTAAGACTAAAACTTTTTTCACTCTATACTGCTCTCCTGGTCCAAATTCTTTCTGACTTTGGGGAACCAAAGCTTGTTACTTATACTGCAGTATTAAAGTATTCTGTCCTTCTATACCTGTTACAAACCGGTTTACACCCTGAACAGCCAAGAATGCTAAGAGTCTGGGCATAAACCAGAAATAACATGTAAGATTCTAAAATGTTCCCAAATGAGACTAAAATCAAACGAGATTAGATATTGTTGCCAAAAAAATTGGTGTATTTTATTTAATAGTAAAAGAGGCAGAGAGAAAGGAAAGAGAAAAAGAAAGAAAGAGGTGTGTGGAGGGGGACTGGGGGAGATAGCAAGAGGAGAGACCAGGGTTAGATGGCAGCATATCACCCATCCGAGGCTCCTGATGGCTCCTCGCTCTCCTCCGTCTGTTCTTCTGGTGGTGGTGAAGGTCCCCTGTTGGTGCCATAGGTCCCCTGTTGGTGCCTTATCCATGCCGCCACGCCGTGCCGGGCTGCCGAGCCAGGCCACCGGGAAGTCGGGGCGCCAAGAAGCCGGGATGAGTAGAGAATTTCATGGGTTAATATACGTTTTGAGCCAGGTAGAAAACGCCCATGTACCTCCCTTTTGCAGATACTGTCCCTTGCAACACTGGGGGTCTGTTGCATCAGCTCTGGTGCTCTGGGGGCTCCTTTTTTGGGGGGCCTCTGTGTTGGGTGTATCTCCCCTTCTGCTGCGGATACACCCAACACATCCAAGGCCTCTTTTCTCCCCCCTCCCCTTCATGCGAGCAGCTGATAGCAGTGTCCACCTAGAGAGGTGTTGTGTGTCCTTTGAAAGTCCCTTGGCTGTGTTGTTATCTTATCTCCATCAGCGGGCAGTTGGGTGCCTCTATCCATTGCAGGGTGTGGTGCTTTTCTCTGCAGCTTTTTGCAACACAGTTCCAAAAAGCAGGGAAAAAATGTTTAACTCATAAAACTATAATATTTCAGTCTCTGACAATACCAAATGAAGGTTTGTATTTTTTCTACAATAAGATTGTAATTTCATAGTCTTCAGTCATGTTCGTATTTCTCTGGAAATCAGAGGAGCATCTCTGGTGGTTGAGGCCCAGAGCCTTTGAAGTTGTTTCTGGGATCTCTGTTCTATAACTATCTCTGAAGGCTCGAATGTGCCCCGATATCCTTTAAGTATATGCCAAACTTTCAGTCAGCCTCAAAAAAGATACAGAGCTGGAGAATAGAGCTGCTTAAATAGATTTGTTCTGGGAGTCCTTAGGTAGCACTGCTTTTTGTAGTCTCAGCTTGCATAAACCTAAAGCTACCAGGAACCACTGAGTGGTTTTGGCACGCATGAAGGAGATAGTAAAATTTAAATTTACTATTGGCTGGTTGTATCCTCGGCCCTAGGCTTGTTCTTCACCAAGTCAAACAAGAAGAACAGAACAAAGGGCTATTGATAGTCCATGCTCTGCTGATTTCTCATGCTGCTGCCTTTTTTTTTTTTGCTTTTGCGTCTTTTTGTCTCCATTAATAATTGTAGAAGAAATCCTTTCAACTTCTCTAACCGCCTCAAAATGGTTTCCCTAGAGATGTTTCAATAATGCAAACGACTGCTTTTTGCATACAGAGAATGTTTTACTGGGCTTAATATTTAATATTTATTTTAATATTTTAACTATTTTACTGATTTTGTCTGTTCTTCCTTCCTTCTGTAGGATTTATCAAAGAAAGTAGCAAGCATAGTACTTATTTGGTGAAACTGAATCCAATGTCTGCTTCAGGGATGCGCTCACCTGCTCAGTCTTGCACATGGCTCTACTGAGATAAATGGGTTCACATTTCATGTAGCTGGCACACACTATGACTGCTCTTCCAAAAACTCTTCCAAACTATCCTTCCTCTGGGTGTTGTATATGTAACTTCATTAACAAAATACCTTGGTACAGCACATGGGCTGCTGCAGGGCTCTCTGCTTTTATACAGAAAAAGCAATTTACACATGGCTGAAGTCTGAGATAGGTGCCCAACATCATCAGTGACCAGCTTTCAGCCATTCTCTTCAGAGGGCTGGGTTTACTTTTGGCTGACACCTGCCAGTCCTAGAAGTGTGGGTGTCTATGCTCTTCCCAGCTCACCTGGGGTCATACTGTCTTGCAGGGAGTTGTTACCTGAGGGAACCTTGCCTTTTGGGACAAGTATTCCTGCAGCACAGAAGTGTCTCTGCCTTTTCCTTGGCTGAGAGTTTTAACAGGCATGTCCTAATCTCTTAGAGGCAAGGGGGAAGGGACAATGGGGGCTGGATATAAACAGGACGTTGGGGCTCAATCCAGCTACAAGGTGGTTTGGAGAGCATGAAAGGAGCTAAGCACCCTTTTCTGCCCTGTGCTTTGAGCAGAGCTTGTGAGAAGGCTTGAGCTCATACGGTATTTATTTCTCCTCCTCCTTCCTTCTGGTTTATCTGTTCTCTAACACCACACTGCCTCACACAGAAAGCCAGAGTGACCTGTGAAGCACAGGGACTCTGGCAAGAGCTGAACAGCAAACACTAAGAAAGGAGCTCAGGGTTTGGCTGGAAGATTTGTTTATATGTTTGCTTTTGCCTTGGGCAAAGCACATTGTGAAAAGAAATAGCTCTAAAAATAAGATGGGAGTTTATATGAAATGGAAATTAACTAAAAAGGGGGTGATAGGAAAAGCAGTAGAAATATATAGGACAGCAGCACTAGCTGGAAACAGAAGGTGCGGTAAACTAAGTTTGGAAAACTAAGGTGAAATCAAGTCCCCTCTTCCTACATTCTCTTACACGTAGTTCTACCCAAGGCTCACCTTGTGTTCACACAGAACACAGCCTGTTCCTTTGGGGTTCTGTGTAGGTGTGAAGATCCACCCTCAGAGCTGCTTGCCACTTAGCTAGCTCTGCTTGAGGAAAGGGACAGTTGCCAGGAGAGAACTAGGGACAGATAAAAAACTAATACTGTGTTGCATCATCCCAGCACCAGCAGAGGACAAACTCAGCTCCTGTAAGAGAAAATGAGATTGCTCCTCAGGAGATTGAAGAGATACTGGTCTCCAGTATAAACCAGAGGTTTGGCAAAGGGAAAGTACCAATTCAGCACTGTGACCTTGTGCTGGGGTTTTTTTTGACACCATTAAAATATCTAAACCCCGTTTTAATAGTGGAAAAATATCTGACTTTTTAAATAAGATTATAAAAGGTTTCAATGAATATCTGCTGCATCAGGGAGGGTAGGAGGGACTAACCTTCAGATTTCAAGAGTCTGGAATGAGGAATCTGCTGACAGGGCTTTAAAGTAAGTTACAGAAGAGCAGGCTGTCCTGTGACCTGAGATAGACAGTCAAGGGAAAACACCCTGTCCTGAAAAGCTCAGAATAAAAAGACTGAAAACTCACTGTGCTGTTGAGGAGCCCATTCAACTGCTTTGTAGAAAGTTAAGCTGGAATGTCAGAAACGTGGGGGTCTTCTCTAGCTAAATCTGTATTTAATGATAGACTTATTGTATCAGTACATGCTGTGGGCTGGTTTACAGCTGCCAGGAGGCTGCTGTTCTTTCTGGCATTGTACGGTGGTAAGGATCTCACTCCGTACATGTGAATGCATGTAAAACGTGTCTGTAGCTATTTCTGTAAAATGAGGAGGAGGCTGAAACAGTGCCGGTTACTTCTGAAAACTCCTCTAAAACAAATCATCCATGCTTCTGTCTAGATAGTGTGTATGTGTCTGTCTAATACAGCATTTATTTCAAAAATAAATTTATTTCTTCAGAAATAGCTGTCATTCTAAAAACACTGCCCTCCCTGAGGATGGAGCTGATGTCTTTTTTTGGAGCCACCATTTATCAATGTTGTGGTTGTAATTTGGTTATGTCATCTGAGACAAGGATGTTCGGTTGCTGAAAGGATAGAGAAGGAGAGGTACTTGAGTGGTGCAAGGAATTTTGTTGTATACTTGGTAATATTTGTTTGAATTTTTTCATAAGCAACGTAGCAGAACTTGCTGTTACGTAACACTTCACAGCTTCTGCAAGCTTCCTTTAAGTCATGGACTTCCATTTGGCTTGCCACCTTACAAACAAAAATGAAAGGAAAAAGTGGTTAGCCACCCTTGCCAGAGGTAATCTGCATGTTTAGTCAGCACAACAATGATCCGATGAAAAAAAGTCAATTTATCTTATTTTTGTGACTTTTTTTTTCCTTTTGAATTTTAAAGCTAAAAAACTCATTCACCTAGAGAGAGAAAAACTCTAAGGCAACAGCTTTGAACAAAAACCCCTTACTCCAAGTTTTGGTGTTCCCTTCCCCATCAGCTCATGTTCAAACTAAGTATTAGACACCACTGAATCAGAACAGTTTTATGACTAATTCACATGGAACCCCAGTTCTACATTCACTGTCTTTTTGGGAGGGCAATGAACCAAAGCACAGAACAATGGAGAACCAACTCCATTGTCAGTCTCAAGTAGTCAAGTGAACTTTGTCTTTCTTCCTAATGTTACAGATATTTGTTCATCGCACTTTTTTTCAATTTAGGAAAAAGTCTATTCTGTGACGGAGATGTACATACAAAATACTTGGGAAAAAGTATGTAAAACTGATAAATGAATGGATTGCAGTAAGTTCTTGCATTATGGATTAGAGGCCTCTCATCATCAGATCTTTTCTGGAGATTACTGAGGCTCAGTGTATGTTTAAAGAATCCACAGAATAGTAGGTAAGCAAGTGACAATTTAAACTAATTGAAATTGATACATGGTACTTAGGAGATTTTTAATTAGATATATTGTTGTATAAAGCAATAATAAAGACAAGAGCATGGCAGATTGTAGTGTTTACAAGACTCGGGAATGATTTGGAATGAAGACTTTGCCTTTGTTCTTAGGTCTAACACTAGTAGTTTAACAACTGATGTGGCACTCAGTGTGTGTCAGTTTACTCATTATATGATGATATGTAAGATTTATCAATGCCTAATGGCTGGGGTTATCATAAAATCTTTTAAAATGTTCGTTATGCAACCAGACACTCTCATCTAGGAAAGGCTATCTAAATGTCAGGTTTTTACAGCTTGAGGTAGTGAAACTCCAGGTTATTGATACTTAGAAATTACAAAATTAAGGAAAAGGTGTTTCCAATTGGAAAAAGAAAACAAAGTAGAACTTTCAATGCAAGTGGAGATGTTTTTTTCCATTTCAAGGGGAGAAAAAAGTTCAGACATTTTATTTTATTTAAAACATGTACCACTTTATCTGGGACTTTATTTCCAGGGATTCTCCACACTACTGCCGAGAATTTAAGAATGGCTGTTACCCCTTGGTATGGAGAGTAGATTTGGTAAACCATGATTCTGCCACCTTGAGCAAGGATTCTTTGGGCTCCTAAAAAAGCCTTGTGTTCCCAGCATACAATTGCTTTGGAGCAGTGCAATGATATCTGCTTCCCTTTGGCTCAGGGGCCCCAAAGCTTTCCTAATCTGAAACTGTGGGGTTTTAAAGTGCACTGCTCTTAGGGAATGACAGAACACGAGGGCTGTCCTGGGGCCAGGCCACACAGCTCGTGCATGGTCTGCAGATCCAGGTGTATGGATGCTTGGAGGAGGCACCATTTTCCCTGCTGGCCCCATGGCAAGGGGCAGCAGAAGCCCTGAGAAACCAGATGAAAATCACAGCACTTCTCCTCTCCTTGACAGAGCATATCCCTCTGCCATCCTAATGCTGTGTGGTCTCCTGTGGAAGTCTTGGGACCTTCTCAGCCTGCAGGAATTTTGTGGGAGCCTGTTGAAGTTCTTGTGGAGTGTCCTGAGGGTCTGTCTGGCCAGGAAGAAGAAATGAGGCCCAGAATCAAGACAAGCTCTTAGGAACTGTGACACTTCTACATAGAAATTTTTGTCTGAGGAGAATCACAGTTTTCTTTGTTAGGAGAGATGTGTCATGCTGTAATTACAGCTCTGGGTTGTGCAAATCTCTGTTAGACTGACTTCTAGACAGTTCTGCCAGCAGTGCCCAGCTCAGCAGCAGGCCCTTAGTGTTTGTGTCTCCGTGCTGAATTGTTGAAGAGTGTTGCTAGAGAAGAGTTTCACAGAGCTCCTGAATTTCAGTGCTCACTGATTGTTTGTGCTTTGTGTTCTGTGTTGAAGTAGGAAGCCCCAGCATTTCCTTCATAAGCCTTACAACTGCTCCCCGTGCTTGGAGATGCTTTGGGTGGAAGATACCCAGGTGACTCAAACAACAGTCCTAGAAGTCTGTTGTAGCAGAAGTCAGAGCAACTCCTAGCAAACCCATTTGGTTCTAGCAAAATTCTTTGATGTACTGTACTCTGCTAAACATTTGATAATGGAAGGATATGAAGAAAAACACTGACTTGAATAGAAAATGAGAGAATAACAAGTTTCTCTTAGCATTGATTACATAAATAAACATGGAGGAGAGGTTTATGTGCCTCTGGCAATCAACTGAAATGAATATTTCAGATAAGACCTCTCTTTCTGCTCAGTAGAAAACATTCGCTTTACACTGATGCTCGTTGTCTGGTGCAGAAGGGAGAGGGAATTGTTTCCTGATCTGAGCTGGGCCAGTGCATGACACAAGGCAAGCAGCGACTGAATTTCCAGCCTTGCATATGGCGTCCCACCTTCTCCAGTGTGAAAGGGATAAGGATTGTCAAGATTGCTACAGAAACATTATTGACATCTTTACTGTTCCAGCCCTTGTCTGCTTTTTCTGTTAGTCACCAGCTTTTCTTGTGTCAAAAGTAACTTGATTTTATTACCAGCTGTAGTGCTATTGAGATGATCTAGACTGAGAGGCCTGAAACCTGATGTCCTCTCCCTACAGAGAGGTTCCAGCCTGAACACCTTCAAAACTAGCCTTCCCTTTCGGGATTTATCTCAGTTCTAATGGATAGATGAGAGGTCTACATTACTTTCAATGTGACTTAGGAAAGTGCCCAGAAGAGTTTATGAAGCACAGGAAAAGCTGAGTGATTGGCATTTCAGTTCACCCAGAGAGTGATTGTATTGGGTCTAGATCTTCTGGTGAGGTCCAAAACATTGGCCTGAATAGATGTTCCTTGGCTAGCCTAAAACACTTCCTTCTTGTTGAACAGTATGACAGATGATTTCAGTACTCCCTGTTGCTGCTCCTCTGGTATGGTTTTATCACTGATATGGGAGTAGTACAGGCTTTTGCTTTTTAGCCATATCTGTTCCTTGGCCATTAGTAGAATTCTTCATGATTTCAGATGTAGATTTTATAGTGTCAATTGTTACAAAGGGTTTGCATGGCTAGCAATATTCCAAGATGTTTTAAAGTCTAAATCATTCGTAATCAGCACGCAGCACACTCAGATACATTTGGTGTTTTCCTCATCATATCACATATGGAATCTACTGTTGTTTCGGTGGAAAACTCCCCTGCTGAATAGTTAACAAAAAGCAAGACTGTGCTTTTGATGACACAAGGACCATTTGTGCTTGTATAGTTAAGGAGAATTTTGCTTATGCTCATCTTAGAAAGTAAAGTTAGCAGAGAATTTTTTCTGGTGTGATAATGGTTTTGTAGCGTCCCTAATGAAAGGACTGTGCAATTCTGCATCCCAGAGAAGCACAGGAGGCCCAAATAGTTACTGTGCCTGCTCTAGCAAGGTTGAGCTTCACTAGCTATTTCAAGTGATGGAGTGTGCCTGCAGCCATCTGTTTGGGTGCTTGGACTTTCTTCTTGAAACCTTTTAATTTAAAATCAGTTTGACAAGTGTTTTCAGAATTAAAAACAAAGTGATTTAACAGATCATTTTGTAACCTGTGCGTTTAAACTGCAGGAATACGTCCATTAGCTAAATTGAAAGTTAATAGAGCATTTGTCTTACACCAAAGAATCTGGCCTACAGTAAGGAGGGACATTCCTTTGCCTGTCTGGAAGGGGTTTATAATAGGATTACAGTTAGCTCTGTAACTCTAGCTGATTTGATTCAAGGCCAGGAAAGAGAGATGGAGCAGCTCACATAAAAATGCAATCTCATACAGTATTACTTCACTCTTGGCAGTTCTTTTGCCTTCTTGTCTTACCTAGCTGTATGTGGACTATCACTGACTCCACTCTGACTGTACCAGCTTGTATTTGCAGTCTTGGAAGAAGGACATTAGGAATCTCGTGCAGTACTGGTTGCCCGACCCCCCAGGAGCAGAAGCAGAAAGGCAGTAATTCATACAGCGTTGAATAAATCCACAAGAGAGCTTGGCAGAGAAAAGGAGCTAAAGGTTAGTTGATCTGAACAATCTCAAATTAACACACACCACCTGCCTGCTCCCCCCTTCCCCTTCAGAATCAACTCTTCTGAAGCCTAGAAGTGCTTTCCAGTAACTCACTTTATCAAGAGCAAAAATAATTCCTATGGGAATAAACAGCTAAAAAACCCATGATTTTTGCCTGTCAAAACTATTGGGCCAAATACTGCAAGTCCTCCGTCTGTATTCTGTTAAATTATCGCTGGCATCAAAGAGAATAATTTTGCTTGAGTAAAAGGATAGTGATGGCATGGTGCTGCTGGACTGAGTGAGTGTCTGGATCTGTTTACTGCTTGACTGTGAGAGGACCGGCAATGCGTGTCTGTCACATCAGTGAGCAAGGAGCCGTGACTTGTGTTTGCCAAGTGAAAAAATCATACCAAATGAGTAGACAGAAGGACCCAAAATCACAGCTGAACTGACAGACAAGAATTAGAGAAATAAACAGGACTGTATGATTTGCCTGTAGGATCTACATTTAAAAAAGAGGGTCTGGCAGCATTTTAAAGAGTGTTAGGAGACTTGGAAGATGTGTGGTTTTGTCTGTGTTCACCATACTCTAGAAAGCTCTCACTGGTCTTCCTCCTCCTTTAGTGCTGCCAGTGAGGACGGCTCTGGAGGTAAGAAGAGCAAGTCTCAGATGGCAGCAGGTTGGTGGGCATGGCCCAGCAGAAAAGCTGCCTTCACAGAGCCCTGAGAAGTAGCCTTGCTTGCTGCAGCAGAAGTATGGGGTAGGGCTCCTTTTGTTTGGAACAGTGAGGGTAGGGAGGGACTGTCCATGGGAAATTTAATCTGAAATAATAGAAGAGAGAGGGGAAAAACTGCAGCCTAAGGTTGCAAAAGTTAATAAATGGTAGTAATGCTCTTCTCCAAGTGTGTTTATCTAATGGTGGACTTAGTTTACAGCAGGACAGACTTCCCATCCCACCTTTGATGCTGTTCTATATATGAAGGGAGTTTGGATTCCCCAAAGGATCTTAGTATATCTAGCAGCTTTTTCAATGTTGTAAGGAGAAAGTTGTTTTATTAAATATGTGCTTTAATTGACTCCTAGAATTGCAAACTTCCTAGGTTTTAGGGTGTCCTTTCTTGTTTTGTTTACTGAGTTTTCTAAGGGATGAGCTAATTATGTTATAGCCATTTCAAAGCAGCCGTGTGTATGCCCTGCACAGCCCTTAAACATTTGCTGAAGGGTATAACAGGTGGCTAGGTGGCAGGTGGTCATAAATAATCCGTTACTGTATTAAGTTAGGAATCAAACACGCAGTTCAATTGTTCTGTCTTCTTTCCGTGTTCTTCTGTGAAGATGGTGTCTGTGGTTTTTCTGAGGGCAGTGCTTGGTGGGCAGCATGATGTTGTGCTGAACACTGAAGCAAGCGAGATAATTTCCACAATTGTTATCTGAGTAAAAATGAGGTTTTGTTGGTCCTTCCCCCAACCTCCTTTTGTTCATTGTGGCTTCCCTATTCTGTATTTTCCCCTCCATGAGCCCCATTTTGCCAACCCACATCTTTGTCATAGGTGTAAATGTCAAGTGGCTTTAAAAAAGAATTTCTGTAACACAGAAATTTCTGTAACCCTTGGACATCTGATTTTCTCCATCTCTGTACTTGCCTTCTAAAATGCTGTCTGTAATTACTCGGTATGGGCTAAGTTGGACTAATTACTAACAGATAAGTGTAGAGTGAATTACTGGAACTTATTCGGTTCCTCAGCCAGATTTCAGACTTCTCACATATTTTTCCTTAGTTGTAACAGCTAATATGTTTAGTACCTCATCCCACACTGTGTTAACATCAATGCCAGGATTTGTGGGGGTTTCCAAGAGTACTCATTTCTCATTTGGTCTCAAATTAGACCAAAATGCAAACTTTATAAAAACAAATTTTATTTCATTTTCCAGGAAATTACTCTTTGTAATTTATTTATTTTTCAAGAGTTTAAAGATATTTTATATTAAAAGTTAAATTATTTATAGATGTTATGCTAAATTACAAAAACATAATAAAAATTTAAAGGTAAATATGATTTTAAAATTTAAGTATGAAATACAAATATAGGCAGGTGAAAAATTAAACCTTTCAGGATTTTTGTGGGATTTACTGTTCATATTGTCAACCCAATAGTTTGCCAAGGTAAGAACGAATTTGAAAAATCTGTTGGTATCCCGGAGACTTCCTTTTTTAATTCCAGCAAAATCTCAACCATCAAATGTCATCTTCAGTTTTACAAGCAAAATTGTTTACTGGAGTGAAATAATATAATGATGTGGTTTCAAGGTGCTGTTTTGGTTTATTCAATGAGCATGGGTTTACTCAAAGGGCTCTGGAGGCTCAAATCCTATTTTTCCATCTAATTATCAATGGCCAGTATGATAGATACACCCCTCATCACATGATTCAGTTACAACTGGTTGACTATGAACCTCACGTAGTTGTTAATTCACAGAAAACACAAGCAGAGATGTAGGGTTGAACGGAGCTCATGTTTGTTCAGAGACTTCCTTTCTGCCTAGTGATTTACAGCTTCAAGTAGTTTAGTGTGCATGTGGTGAGTCTGCTGTTTCTAGCTCCATTTGGTGCCCTGTTGAGTCACTTGCTGGAGGTTTGTTCTGTCACTTATGAATGGGTTTAAGAGTGACTGTGGCACTCAGAGTGCAGTTGGGATTGGGTATAACTTCAGGAATGTGCATGGCCTTGGGAGTTGGCTTGGGAGGGATCATGGCCCTGAGAGTATATTTAAGGTAGCCTTTGTAGCTGGGCCAGAAAGTGGACTTGGGGTGCAAATGGAGCTTTATGAATCTATCTGGAAGATTATCTGGTCTTTGGACACGTATCAGGAGTGGGCACAGTCTTTGGAAAAAGTGCAGCCTTTGATGCATTTGTCCAGCCCCCTGTGTATGTTGGGACTGACATATACTGCTCTGCTGAAAGGTCTTTTTTTGACCATTCATCTGATATTTCCATGGCAACTTGCTCCCACTGGAGATCAGTCTTCACATAGTTCATGTGGTATGCTGGATAAGGAACCTGCAGAAGAGAAGTGAGGCTGGGCAGCCATTGCAAGTGTGATTTCTAATCCAAGATTCACTATGAATGGTTTAATGGGACCTTTTAAAAACATTCCATAAAAAATCAGACAGGAATATTAACTGCTCATACACTGAGCATAACTATATTTTTATATAGTATGAGTACATATAATTATAGTCACATGCAATATATGAACAGTTGGTGTTGCTGCATGCAACTGTGAACTAATCTGGGAGGTCTCATATGCAGAAAACACCTGGAGAAGTGTTGATGAAAGGGAAACTAAGCTAAAGGGTAAAAGTACCTGGCAAAAAGCATTATTTGTGCTTAGAAAACAAGTATGTTTGTGGAGCAGCACTAAGTACTGCTGGTAGGAACATCTCAAAATGTTCTCCCAAGGACAGACCAACGTTTACATAAAATGAAATCTGTGCTCATTTTTCTCCAAGTGTAGAAACTGCAGTAGTTTTATTTTTGGTACCAACTTCCAGTATTGTACAGCACCTATAACCTGTGTATGCACAGCAGCTTAGCTCCAAAAAGGAAAGTTGGTAGGTATCCACAAATGGAAGCCATCTCCTCCTCTCCCTGGGGTGCAGTTTTGAAAAGAATGAAGGGTAACTGTCAGAAGAAAACCACTTTGTTCTGAGTGCTAGGGAAGAAATGGTCATCCCAGTCATTCCTCTCTTCATCATACAGAGGTGTTTTGCAGAGGGAATGCACTATGGCAGAGGTAACAGGCTGGGCAGCTCTTCCCAAGAAAATCAGAGTATCAAGCATGTTCTTGGCCTTCTAAGAGAAACGGGAAAATGGCATGAGCAGCAATGGTGCTCCACATCTATAATTTCTTTTCTCTCCTTTTTTCCTCCTGTCACTCACTTATGATTTTTTTTTTTTTTGGTCTTTTCTCCCTCTATCTGCTTCCCCCATTCCCTTGGCACTACAGTTCTTCCCTGTTGCTCCCTCTCCATTTCTTATTTCCATGACAGGACCAATCCATCTCCCTTCTTTTTACTCCTTGCAATTATTTTCCCTTTTAAAAGGTATTGGTGCCTGCTGTGCCTTTAACACTGGCTTTTTAGAAAAAAACAAACTTGCCTCCAACAGCAAATTCCTTGAAAAGTATCCTTACAACATAGTCTCCTAGGCATGTTTTTTTGTCTCTTTTTCACTAATTTTTTGGCAAAATCTNGAAAATGACATGAGCACCAATGGTGCTCCACATCTATAATTTCTTTTTTCTCCTTTTTTCTCCTGTCACTCACTTATGATTTTTTTTTGGTCTTTTCTCCCTCTATCTGCTTCCCACACTCCCTTGGCACTATTGTTCCTCCCTGTTGCTCCCTCTCCATTTCTTATTTCCATGACAGGACCAATCCATCTCCCTTCTTTTAACTCCTTGCAATTATTTTCCCTCTTAAAAGGAAAGTGTATTGGTGCCTGCTGTGCCTTTAACACTGGCTTTTTAGAAAAAAACAAACTTGCCTCCAACAGCAAATTCCTTGAAAAGTATCCTTACAACATAGTCTCCTAGGCATGTTTTTTTGTCTCTTTTTCACTAATTTTTTGGCAAAATCTCTCTTCTCTAGAATGTTAGTCAACAGAACTATTAGCTACCTTGGTTACTCTTCTAAGCCTCGTCACCTCTGCATAGCCCTGGTACTTAGCAACAAAAAAATCTCTGGGTATTTTTCTACAGGCTTTCTCCTGCACCTCTCTCTCCCCATATGAGAATTATAGCAAATTATCCCTCCCCAAACCCAGAATTATTTGGCTCTGAAAAGCTAGTAATAATGCTGCAAACAAAGAAGATGAGATATAGAACTTCTCTTCAGGAAAATGCTGTGAATAAGCAGCAGCAAAAACAGTGGCAGTAACCTCAGAGTGTATGGGTCACTTCACAAAAATTAAAGGTGTCCTTTGGTTTGGCTTTCTCATGTTGTGTGAGTATGTATTTTTTGTGCTTCAACCTAAGCCTATACAAAAGGTTTTTTTCCTGTTTGTTATTATGCACATCACATGAGAGCTTCAGCAGCAGGTGTGGTCTGTGGATTCGAGGCTGCATCAACACTGTAGATAGTAGGCAACAGTGTGTTGGAGTCCAAGATATTTGGAAAACCCCTCAAATTGCCCTGGGGGGTCTAGAACCCTCGCTGGGACCCCAAGAGGAAACAATCTTTGATTTGTGCCTATGGGAAAAGCTTCCAACACTCAAGGATGAATTAGAAATTCGAAATATAAGATAGATTATAGTTTAGTTTATCACAGGGTGAAAATTTGTAGTTTTGGGTTTTGTCGTATGGAGGTAAAAGGGAAGCAAGATGGAGGTTTTTGGTTGGTGTTCAGAATTCTTCTTTTACTCCATTTTCTGCTGTGACAGTGGCACAGACATTGGTAGAATAGATTTGAGGTAAGGGAAACGTGTTAAAAATAGGTGATGGTTATTGGTACAGAATTATAAATATAGTACGTTTTAACAGTTAATTGGGTGAAAAGTCTTAAAAACAGCACTGCATTGTCTGTTTCGAGGTCTTGCAGCAGGAAATTTAGAGCGTGAAGTCCAGGTGCAGGGTGGAATTTGACAGGAAGTTGAATAAACAAGAAGAAAAACTGAAAAGTGCAAGTCCAGCTCTTTTTTATCTGGTATGAGACTTTAAAAGAAGAAAAACCCCTGTTTCAGGGACGTGGCTGCGTCACAGTGGTTTTACAGTATTAACTGTACAAAGTCAGGAATAAGACTTCATTATATAAATCACTTGTACACATTTGTTTTGAATGCTGTTTTTGTTTCCAAAACCAACATATTTTGTGCATCCTCACATCTATAATACATTTAACAGTAAGATGAGATTCCAACAAAAAGGTAAGATACATTGTCAGAAAGCTGACAATGACTGATAAATGAGGTTACTAGAAGATTAGGTCTATATAGATAAGAAAATGGTAAATAAGAGGTGAAACACAAGTATGCAAGGCAAAAAGAAAAAGACTATCTCTGAAACTGGCTTGGGAATTTTCATAAAATATCATTAACCCATGCAGCTCATTGCCATAAGGCATCAGTGACATTAGAAGGCATTATATATATATGGCTTCCAGATGTCACAGTTACAGGAGAGAAAATAAAAAATTTCTGAGGCACAGGAGCTCTCCTTGAATTAAGTTAGAAGCCCACCACTGAGATGAATCTTTCATTAGGCAAGTTATGCTGTAGCTGCCTTCAACAGAATTTCTTACTGTTTTTATCAGAGGAAGCAACTCTGAGAATGAATTCTAAACTCACCAGACTGCAGGTGCAACATGGTTGGGAATTCCTGTCTTCCTATTGGACTGGAAATTTGAGTCTCACCATGTGCACAGTGGCTGTGGTGTGAGTTTCACTGCTAGTGGCTTCTGAGTTAAGGCAGAAAAGAAAGTGGTAAAAATGAACCTCATTTCATGGAGTTTATGAACTATTGTTCATTTTTCAGATTCTGGTTTTGGCAAAAAAAGGAAGTGGAGTAGTGGACACTGGGTATATGTAGAAGATTTAAATTCTGGTGACAAAGAATTATGTCTTTCCTGTCCATTATCTGTTAGTAGCCCCCATGTGAAGGCATTTCTTGTTCAAATCCTGTTGTGGCTGAAGTTCTCTGAAATAAGTTTTAATTTAGCTAGTTTTAATTTAGCTGCTTTTCTGCTTACCATACTATCTACCTTTTGAACATCGTACATAGAGAGCCCCACAGAAAGGCACTTTCTGCCCAAGAGACCACTGACAAGATCACAGATCAGAGGAAAGGCC
Organism: Vireo altiloquus; assembly: GCA_013396875.1. NCBI lineage: Eukaryota > Metazoa > Chordata > Aves > Passeriformes > Vireonidae > Vireo > Vireo altiloquus. The sequence continues at coordinate 73,753 of VZRF01007420.1, forward strand.
AGTTTTATTAATGGAAATGGGAATAAGATATCCCAGTCATAATTGCTGTGTATGCCAGTGCTTACTCCCCCAGTGCCTTTAGAAGCAGCTCTAGGAGAGCTACCAACACATCCCTTCTGTGTGGTGGAGCTTGTCCAAAGTTTTCTGCCTCCTTCTGACTCCAGGGAGCCCTGGCTGATACCACAGCATGCTGTGTTCTCTCCTGCAGAACATAACCATCACCACAAGCCACCTCATGAATCCTACTTTTGAGCAGGGGCTCCGTTAGGCAGCTACAGGGAAGTCTGTGGGCTTCAAAGCAAAACATACTTTAAGAGTTTGCAAATATGTTAATGTAATTCCAGACTGTCATCCAAAGTCCTGAGAGCTCTTAAATGGTTTTTGAGATGAAAAATCCTAGCCAGCTATAGTTCTAGTAAAACCTGTAGCTGTAACCACAAAGCTTCTTCCAAGGTTTTCTGAGTGATAACTGTTTCTTGCAGTTCTAGTTTAAAAGACTGAATTTATACAATTTTGTAACTTTCATTCCCTACAAGTAGTTACAATAGGGAGGAATCAACCAGTTTGAGTTTAAAGAGTGAAATTTACCCCAGCTGTTGTTCTCCAACTGAACGATTTTTCATTTTAGAAATCTGGGCCCATAAAACATATGCCTTAGAGTAAGCTTTTTATAATCATATAATGAACTGTATCTAGTAAGTAATTACCACTTCACTTTTTTCTAGCATAATAAAAATCTTGAAATGGAGATCTGCAATATTTTGCCAAATTAGTTGCTTAACTCATTTGATATTATTACAACAGGTCCTTCTGAGCAGAAAAGGTCTTCCTCATGAGAGATACTGATGCTAGAAGGCCTTAATAAATCAAACCTGAACCAGATGGCACCTCATGAAAAGCACCCCAAGGACAGTACCAGGTGAACTGGCAACTCACAGCATGGCAATTCCTGTTCAGGGTTTATTTATAGGCAGGTATTTTGACCCTGGAGGTTGGTTGGAGCCCTGACAGCCATTTTTTTCTCACATTGCACAGAGAGGCACTGGGCAATTATCACTTGAGGGGTTTTGTGTGAGTCAATGTTGTTCCACTGGGAAATACCAAAGTAACTTGCTAATGGCTTCAGAGCAGTGGGGATGTAAGAGGTGACAACGCAGCGAATGTTACACAGCAGAGAGTGGGAAACAAGTAGATATTTTCCCCACTGAGAAGCTTATAAAAACCTTGTCTTGAACATGTCTCCACTTGTGTGCATTCATGTTCTTGTGCACTCTTACCATCACTCTTCAAAACCAATCTTTCAGAGATGCTCCAAGTCTTAGTGCTTTGTCTTTCAACAATAATGGCTCTTGAGAAAACTATAGCCTCAGAGTGCAACCAAAAGGCTCAGAAACCCAGAGGGATCAAGAGAGTTATCAGATTTGTTTCAGGTGTTATATTTTCTAAATAGCTTTTGAGGTGGTTTTTTTCTTTCCTTTTTTTTAAGGACTTAATGCAAGAAATACTTAATACGATACATGATAACCAGCCCAAATCAAGTAACAAGCACTGCAGAAAAATGAACAATAAGCCATAAGGAGAGCAGGACATGAGCTTGTATTTTTTTGCCTTGGTAACAGGACCAGCCACTTCCTTTGCATAACAAACATGTAATAATTTGGTTTAGATAATTTTATTCCAAGCCACATAGATGAGAAGGGAAACCAAAACTTTTCAAGGAAGGAGCTTACTGTGTAACCCCATTTGTCTGTTGTTCCTTTAGAGGATCTGAGTAGAGGCTATACACAGGCCTTGAACCAGAACATGCTCTGCAAATATCTCAAATGAACCTTACAAAATTTAAAGGTTTATGTGAATTGCAATCCCATACTTGGGTTTGGAATAGTTATTTATTGTTTCATTCAACAGTAAATGGGAGGGAAGGTAAACCATGACATAACAGTAGAATATTTTTAAAGTCTTCTGTGTAGTGGCTGTAGGAGTTGTCTTGGTGGGTTTCCTCCCTTCTCAGATCTTCTAAGCAAACTAAAATTTGTGGGTGGATAGATAACAAGAGATGGTAAATGACAGACAAAAATAGCTCTCAGTATGAGAAATTATTATATCATGGCCATGCACACCCACAGGCACTAAGGGCAGTCAGAGATACTCTCAGAACAGACTGGGTATTACTGCAGGAAGGCCCTTAGAGTTACCTCCTCCCTAGGACATGCAACAGAGACAGTGCTGATCACAGAACACTCTATAGAGAGTTTTATGATACTGTAAAAATCACCCCTAGCTAAAATTTGTCTTCTGAATTACACAGACAAGCATTTGCAGGTTTGTAATTTCAGGTGGTTTTGGGCTTATTCTCACATCTTTGCTAGTGGAAAAGTATTGTTGAGGGCTTCCAGGTTTATGGCACTTCTTTTAAGCTTCTGTTTCCCAAAGTGATGAGAAACTTAGCACATATGCAGTGCAGAGATGAAAACTCAAGGGAGCAAGGGAGCTGCTAAAAGACTATGATTTATGAGGGACTTAATGGCAGTTACCTCATACCACTTTCTACTGAAATGACTCCTGATCACCCTTTTTCTGTTTTTACCCTCTGTTTTTCCCCTCACCTTTTCTTGTACTCACTTGCCATAGAATTTGAATTAGTACCTTCTGTAGCAAATCACAATAGTTTGGGTTAAGTAATCAATTAATTTTAAATTTAGAATATAAGGTTTAGCTTTCCAAAATGCTTGCATTGCATTTTTCCACAGGAATGAGAGAAGAAAATATTTGTGTTTGTTAAATTAACATGCCTTACTTGTCCTATCATGCACCAATATCTAGCAAAATAGCATCAACAGTCCTCCTCCATTTTCTTCTTCCCATGAAGGGTCTAGAGCAATCTGTTAAAATAGGTGCTCTGCTGATGAAAACCTCCAGCAAAAAGCAAAGCACAAAAGGTAGTCAGAAGTTATGTAAAAAGCCAAGCCAAAAAATAACCAAAAAACTCCAAATCAAGGAATATCTTTAACTAGAGGCTAGGGATTGAATGATGTATTAGCAGTTTCCAGGAAAACTGATGGTCGTTGTAAACCTTTAACTTCTCAGTTCCTTAATTATAATTAAGTAGTGAAAAGAATACAGCAGCAGCTATGTAAAGTTATTGTCCAGGAGGAATTACTGCTTTTGTGCAAAAAAGCCAGCGTGCCCACACGGGGTGGGGAATTGCTCTGTCTGCCTCTGTTGAAGTGAGTGAAGGTGTGAACACTTACACAGGCTGAGGGTTTGTCCACTGTGCTCTCTGCTGCCTTTCCCCAATGCCAAAATCCCAAGAGAGTGCATCTCTTAAGTCTCTGTGGAGACTTAGATGTGGGACAGGAAAGAAGTGGTTGATTTGTTTCAAACATTGATGCATGCTGGTTTGCCCATTTGTGTTTGGAGAATCCTTTCTGGTGAAGTGGTGGGCAGGTATTACAAAAGGAGTCCGAAGAAAGTCGATGTTTGTATCGTAGGCTGCAATCTAGCAAAGGCTGAGCAAGAAGGGAAACTGTGAGTCCCCTGCTCTCTGCCTCACTTGGAGAAGAAATTTTGGGCAGCCAGGAGCTGGAAGAACATCAGTCCAGCCACAGCCTGAAATCTTCAAATGTACTTTAGACCCCAACCCTAATTTTTTGTGGGTTTTGTGTGTTTTGCTGTTTTGTAGGTGTTTCCTAAGGATGTTGGAAAGACCAAGACTATGGTTCTTACTTGTCTCTGACACAAGAGCAGCACTCTGGCTCTTCATTTTGTGCTTTCCTTTTGTGCTTGTGTGCGTGAAAAGGAGGTTTAGTCACGTTTTCCATTCTTTCTTTTGGGAGCCTTAGGGAAAAGTGCTAGGGAGAAACAGTGCTAATGCAGATAAGCTTCCACATTATCCACAGCTAGAGTTGACAAAAATAGCAAACAACTGGGATCACAGCTAGGACTGGGGTAAGGAACAGTTGAATCAAGGGTTAGAAAGAATTAAAAGTTGATACTGTAGCTAGCAAGGTAGAAGCAAGAAACTAGGGTTTAATTATTAGCATATAGGAATAGTCGAAGCAGTTGGAGCAAAGACAATATATCATGTATTTGACTCAATTGTGTTCTTAGAAGCAACAGGGAGGACATTTAGCATTGTAAAAGGGCAGGAACCGAAGAACACACCTGGCCTCCAAGATAGCTGGGGCCAGGAGACAAAGCCAGGATCATGACCAAAGGGTCAAGAAGACCTGGCATTGTGACAAAGAGGAAGATGTCTGACTTCATCTTCAAGAGACCACTGACCCAAATTAAAGGAAGAACTGTGCAACCATAATGAACATTCAGCTCATTTTAATACAGAGCGGGGATAGGTGATGCATATGTATAGGTGTCTCAGGTGACTTAGATGAATATGTAAGACCTTTGTGAATATAAGGAAAGCCAATGCTTTAGAAATTCGCACATGCTTTTTGGAGGGTGACCTCACACGTGCCCAGTGCTGCAAAATAAACATATCACTTTTCAACTTCAAAAAGTTGAAAGGTTTCTTTGTACATAGCACCTTTAGTGCATCACAGTCAGGGAAAGATAGAGAAGTTCCTGGGATTTAAAGTCTGAGTAGGAAGAGATATTGTGAGCCCTGATCACCAATAGTAATTAACTCTCGAGAACTCTACCAATCTTGTAAGGTATAACAAACAAGGAGTAATCCTTAAGTAGGATGATTCACTCTTAAAAATTATAATTCTATGAATTTTGATGAGGATGAATAGATATAAAGTATTAATTGCTATGTGATGGTTAATATATCCTCAGGTTGTGATAGTCCTAATTAAAAAAATAATTATATTCACTTTGGCAAGATTCATTCCAGGATATGATACTATTAAGTATGAATATAGGCATTAAAATTCTGTCTGCAAAAAGCATACTAGATAGTTCTGGTCCTGGATGATCTGCTGAAGTTGATGGTATTTCTCTGAAAGCATTTACCATAAAAGTACTCTTATAGGGGACCTGGTTTTGTAGCCTACAGATACTCTGGTGATGCTGAAGGGAACAGAAGTGTTTCTGTTGTCAATAATATGAAGATCTGAGGCCTTGGGATCAACAATTCTAAATTAATGAACACAGTTTATAAAATGCCATACTCCAGTGACATCTTATTGTGAACATTTCTTTCTACCTGTAAAGCTCTTCTTACAAAGTTTGTAGCAACAATTACTTTTCCCTAGTGTTGGTAGTATCGAGAACTTCAGTAAGGAAGCATCACTCTCTTTAACATAGGTTCATTAGCCTGCCTTGGTCTGTTCTGTAGTGTAACACATACAGTCATCCTTCTTTTCCCTGCCTCAGCAAGAGCACTACTTAAAAACCTGTCCTGGATAGTGAAAACTAAATCTGTTTTCCCACACAGGACTGAACTCTGACAAAATGTGAGCCACGGGAGACAAATTCTGTCTAAAATCTTAACCAAAGCAGGAAACAGTAAAGATTGGCTTTTAGAGTAATGTAATCTTATTTCTATGGTTTAGTTTAGAAGTGCTGTGGTTCCAAGAGTATCACTAAGAGGTTATGTAGGATGAAAAGCCCATAGGCTGGCAGCAGTGCAGACTCCATCCTCGTGGTAATATGAGTGGGCATTTATTCTAGAGCCCCTCTGCCTATAGCTCTCCTCTACCCCTCCAGCTTCTCAAATGCCCTCTTTTCTCTCTCTGAGCACAGAGCTCTTCTGTGTCTGCTTCTGATAATGTGGGGATCACCTGGGCATGGTATAAACTTTGTTTTTCAAGTATTTGAACTTTTGCAGAGGTATTGTCTAAATGCTGAAATGTGGGATAGAAAGCTTGGGATCAGATTATTCTAAAGCAGTCTGAGTCATGAGTTAGCAATAGTGTCAACTCTATCTTACTTGCCCTTAGGTTCTCAGATTTGTGCTGTCATCTTGGGCCCTTGTTTCAGCAGTATCTACCTGCGTTACAATGAAGCAAACAAACTTGCCATTTGATTATTTATTTTAACTTTATTGAAGTTCAAAGCCTTCTGTTAGTAGCCTGTATCAGTTTTAAGGTAAGACATTTATATGTACATAGTTTTCTAGGGCAAGGTGGTCCTATGAGTTTGTGAAATACAGTTTTCAGACATGCTTTGTTCTTATTCAGAGAAAAGCAATGGAAAAGCAAACCAATTGTTTCTGGTTGGTCTTGCATGAGGGCAAAATTGAAGTAACTTCACAGATATTATTGGTAGGATAAGGCATCATCCCCAGGACAAGACTGAACAGGATTACATTCCCTGAGCTACACTGAATTATTCCACATCATCCCTTGGTGAGAATATTCACTCGTATTTGTGAACTGAGCTAATAGTGCAATACTGTGTGTAAAAATGAAAGGCTCAAAGATCATCTTCTGAATATGACACAGATCAGATGATAGCCTGAAGCATGAAATCAGTTTGTGTATAGATTACATAGGTATGAATAACTAACTTATACAGCACCTTCTTAAAACCAGTACTCAATGCAGAATGCTCTGATCTCCATCAGCATGGAGGTCTGCACTCTTCCAGCTCTGTGGGAGGTCATCTTCACCACACTATGTGAAAATATCAGTCATTCACTGTTAAATGCCATCCTGCTCAGGATAGCAAGGATGAGATGATGTCAACATTCAGTTGTAAATAAATATTAGCAAGTATTTCAGAAAATAAAGTCTAATTGGGTTCAACCATAAAATGAAGAAGTCTGCAGGCATTCATCCAGTGATGAATAGATTCTGGTGAGTTTGTGTTTGTTCAAAGACTTTATTGCCACATAATAAATAAGAAACAAAAGCAGGTAGTAAGGTTTTCTTCCTTGTTATCTGCTGCACTGATGATGATTCCAGCTGGTTGGTCCTAGATGCTTGGATTATTTGCGTTTGGCACCACGTCTGTCATCTATCTGCTTTATAGCAGTCTGCACCCATTGCTGATTAGCACGTACGCAGATCCTGATACCTTTTGCGGTGATAAACCTATAGGAAGAAAGAAAGCAAACCAGGTGGGCATTAAATTCCAGTCACCAAATCCAGATACAGTGGTTTTGGTTTTGATGCAGAGCATGAGGAAAAGTATGGTAAAACAATATCAAATGCTGGAGTTTGTAGGTGTTAGTTGGAATAACAGCAGTTAGAAACATTATTTCCCTATTTATGACATGGGTAATGTACATGGTCATGTACATATATAATGATGTTGAGATAACTGAGCACACCTGCTATTCTGGGATTTTATATTAAATCACGATGAACATTGGTCTCCCAGGAGCAGATCCCAGATTTGATTAAGGCACATGCTTGTGAGCTCAAAGAACCAAACACAGCTCCTAGCAGGACTCAGAGTTACCCCACATCCTTTCACATGCACTTTCCCCTTGACTCCCTTCATGCCCGGGGCCTCTGACTGCTCCACCCTTGCTAAGATTTTTCCCCACTGGCTGGGCACAAAGATGGGACTTTTCAGTGAGCTTCCTGCCATTATTCATGAGCAGCACACATCTCCCAGCTCTCTGAAGCCCACTCCTCTCCCCTCACTCCCTCAGCTGCCAGGCGACTCCTTGATGGAAGAACTGGAAGGGTGACCTGAACTAGCCAGATTTAGTGAGTTGGGCCTTGAATTGAATTCTGATGCCCCTTTCCTGTTTTATGATATTGTTGTTTGCATAGACAAGGGTGAAGGCGAAGGGTGCACTGGGTACTTACATGATGGCATCTGTTGGTATTTGTTGCTTTTCATAGCTCACAAGATTTCGGACGTTCAGTTGCTTTGGAGACAGACTTACACAACTGTATTTGCGCATGGACTGACTACTAGCACTCCCTAGAAGGGAAAAATAGATAAATGAAAAGGGAACAAATATTTTATTGATATTTAGCCATAATTGCTTAATAGGCTAAGAATTCTAAAAGATTCCTGGTTATGCTTAGACCATGAGTGTCCCATGATATACAGCCACAATACCAGTTATACCAGAGAGCTTCAGATATTTTCTGTGATGCATCCCACCATCACTAAAGTGTTGTCTATCTCTAGGGAGTCACTGCTTCCATAGCAGTAAAAGTGTTTGATATCATTCATAATTAGGTCTGCATCATCTGCAAGTAAGTACATATGTGGAGGTAGCACTTAGAACTGGAACTTTATTGGGTGGATTTCCACATATCATTTGGATATGGATCAGTAACTCCTCCTACTTTCCAAGTGAAGAAAAGAAAAGCAAGGCTGCTTTTCTCACATTTAAAAGTAGCATTAACAAAAATTGTTGATAGAAGGAGATATATCTGCCAGAAGAATAAGTGCTTATATCCTTTGGCTATGATTCTGATTTCATAGGCAGTGAAGTGCTACTTAATCATTGCATTCCTCCAAGTTTTTGGTACAATTCAGAGAAATACACTGTTCATTAACAAAGACTATCATGACATTGGTGTAAAATTTTCTGGGCTCTTGTTATCTTACATGATGATAACTAAAAATGGGAGCTCATTTAGGTGAGATTAAGCATAGGCACACATTGGTTAATCCTCCACTTGTTAGTTTCTGGTTTTCTCCCATTCATGAAAGATAGGTTTGGGAAAGAATGTGAAGGACAATCAGAACACTGCTCTACTCTTTGTTTTATTTATAATGAATTTATAGAGCCACTGGCTTGAGAAAAGTCCAAGAGCTGTTCTGGTGCACCTTGCTAAATATAAAACCTGCTGCATGTAGTCTTGCTATCTGTGAGCTGTTCTTTGTTTGAAATAAATGGAATAGCTGAGACAAACACACATCAGTCTTTGGAGAAGTTGTGGGATAGCCAGTGCACAGGTACTGGCAGAGCTGCTAATTCCTGAGATGTTGTTTGTCTGAAGGAATATTTCTCCTGATCATCTTGCTTTAGTCATGAGAAGCACAATGTAATTATTTTTGTGATTCATTACACATTTCTTGGTGCCTGAGGCTGGTTTTCAAAATGTGGCATTAAAAGAGCTCAAAGACAGCCAAGCAATCCTTACTAGTCCTGGAAATCTTTCCTCTGCTACTACACAATCTTCAGGGAATGGATGCAGAAAATAGCAGCAGAGTTTCTCTAAGCCTGGGAACAAACCTCAGCTGCTCTGCACCTAGAGCTACCCTTTTTGTCCCAGGTGTATTTGGGTTTTTTTATCATTTTTTGTAGTCCTTTTTCTTATCTCTTGTAGACAATCTCGGTGTGCTTTTTCAGACTTGCTGATGCTTATGGCCAATTCTACATCCTGGAGAATGACATTGGGACCTGGTAATGTGTGATAGGAAGCCACTGCTGCCAGGCTGACGAGCAGTGTCACCAAGCCAAACTGGGAATGTGGTGGGATGTAGCTGGAGAGGCAGAGGGTCGGCAGAAAGGCTGTGTAGCTTCATAGTCTTGTGAATGCTTAGCAGGTCTCAGTTTGGTTTTGGTGTGGTTTTGTGAGGATAGCTTTTCTCTGTGTTTCAGAGTGCATATTTGCGGGTTTGCATATGGCTTGCATATCAGTGTTTTGTGTGATTTTTATGTGCTTGTTTGAGTGAGTCTAATTGTGATAAGAATATGTGTGGTAATGGGTCTTTTCTCATGGTACCTGTAGCCAAAAGTCACTGACCTAAACTCCACTGTAGATGAACTTATTTAAAGCATGGCCAGTAAACATGGCTCATCTCAGTGCTCATAACTGGTTTCAAAGATGTTCAACTGTATGACTCAGTGAAAAGAGAGAAGATATTTTATAAATCTATCACTCCCCTTTTTAGTTATGTTTCATAGTTTCCCTGCCTGTACTAAAAGGTTTTGAAACAAGCAAATATGCTGGAAGAACTAGAAGAACTTTTAAAAGAGGGACATTAGAGGGATTAAGGCTGTATAAGTTAGAGAAACACAAATAACAAACAATACAATAAAATTCATGTAAAAAGAATCAATCTGGAAAAAGAAAAACTTACATCCTATTCAAGAAATATTTTTCATGAGATGGTATTAACATATAGTACTTATGGTCTATGGCATCAGTGAGACTAAAAGACATTGTGCCTTCAAGATGTTATGATTTTAAGAGAGAGAATATTGCACCGAAACCCTTTAAATGCTCTCAGGCACAGAACCTCTCCCTGTGTTAAAGCAGAAACTAACTGCTAATTGGCAGGTCATCAGATGAAATTATCCATAAAGCTGCCTTTCTTGCAGATTTCATCTGGATTTCTTGTGATATTTATCTTATAAATCAGCTGTCTGTGACAATGAATGGAGCAATTCCTGTCTTCTTCTCGAGCTGCAAACTTACCTTTCACTGTGTGCACAGTGAAGATGCCAAGCCAGAGGAGGAGCAGGATCGCTGCAGTGTGGAGCTTCATTGCTGTGGCTTCTGTGTCAAGGCAGAGCAGAAGGTGTCTACTGTCAGCCCCCTTCCACAGGGTTTATAAATTGTCATTCAGTAGTCACCTTTTTATGTTCACTTTCATGGTGTCATGGATGGCCTGACTATAAGTGGAAAGTTTGAGTGCCTGTAATTTTTCTAGTGAGAGAGAACCACTTATTTCCCCCACCAATCCTTTGCTAGCCCCCCCGAGAAGGCTTTTCCTGCTCAAACCCACTGTGGTTGCACCCACTGCTCTGCAGTGAGTTGGGTTTATTTCAAGCTGCAAAGGTGAGAGCTCTTGTGCTGTAGTGGAAACCTGTAAGAAATGTTTCACACTTCAATTTTGAGACCTTTAGCTAAGCCACAATGCAGAGACACAGAGTGACATTCAGAATTACCTCGCTGACCAGTGGACCACTGGAAAGGGGAAGTGTGAGCTAAAGGATGACGGAAACAGGAACTCCTTGGTTCTTTCCAGAGCAGGTGTGGATGGCTGGTCATGTTAGCACATAGCTGTGGAGGGGTATCACTGCCATTCCCTATGAGCAGTGGAGGTTGTCAGAACTCTAGTGTTTGCTCTGTGATTTGATACAGCTGACGGTGATATCACTGTGCTGGGAGAAGCAAGATTGAACACACCTTTGCATACAGATCCAGATCCACTGTGGTCTCCTGTCAGTCAGGCATGACTTAAATTCAAGGATTTCAAACAGCAATAAGAGTTTGTAAAGGGTTATGTCAGGGTTTATTTGGCTTGGGTTTTTGTTTTGCTTTTGTTTCATTTTGTTTTGTTTTTTTGGGGGTGTGAACTTTCTGTTATAAAGGATGGGGTCCAAGTAATCAGGCAATCAGAAAGTTAAAATTTCTAGAAAAGACAAAAAAAAATTAACTGCACTTTTATGTGGTCATGATCTGTCAGTTTGTTGCAATTATACCTCTATCAAAAGTGTCCTTTTTTGCAGACTGTGACAACCCTATCACCCGGCGTAGCTGTCCTTTCTATGGAATGTGGTCTGAGTTACTGGACAGCAGTGCTACAAGCCAATGGCTTTGGTCCTGCAAATATTTGTCAGGCCAGTAGTGGACCTTCAGACCACACATGAAGCAGTACCTGAGCTGGCATCATCTTCCTGAGCCTCACAGCAGAAATCCTCTCGTGTCCTCTGGAGGCCCAGCAGGAAAGTCCAGGCTTTGCTGAGCCCACAGAGACCCAGCTGGTCCAGGTGTGAATAGGTAAACACCAGACTGCCTAGTGCCTGGGCTTGTGACAGTGGCGTAGAACAGCTGTCAGTTCAAGGACTGCAGAAACCATGAGTGTCCTTGTTTTGGCTGAGATAATTTTAATTTTCTTAGTAGGTGCTACCATTTTGTGTCTTGGATTTTCTATGGAAACAATGTTGGTAACACACAGATATTTCAATTGTTGCTAAGTAATGATTACCCTGAGTCAGGGACTTGCTGGCTGGGGTTACACTACATCAGCAATTATGAGATTTCCCCTGCTCTTACCTCCAGGCCTCTCCTAAGCTGGTTACTCCCAGTTTTCCAAATTCTTGATAATACCTTTACCTTTGCATGGGTAATGTAGCATGTGGAAGTCAATTTCCTAAGATTCCTCAGGCAAATTAAGATTGAACCTTGAACTGCNATTCAAGGATTTCAAACAGCAATAAGAGTTTGTAAAGGGTTATGTCAGGGTTTATTTGGCTTGGGTTTTTGTTTTGCTTTTGTTTCATTTTGTTTTGTTTTTTTGGGGGTGTGAACTTTCTATTATAAAGGATGGGGTCCAAGTAATCAGGCAATCAGAAAGTTAAAATTTCTAGAAAAGACAAAAAAAAATTAACTGCACTTTTATGTGGTCATGATCTGTCAGTTTGTTGCAATTATACCTCTATCAAAAGTGTCCTTTTTTGCAGACTGTGACAACCCTATCACCCGGCGTAGCTGTCCTTTCTATGGAATGTGGTCTGAGTTACTGGACAGCAGTGCTACAAGCCAATGGCTTTGGTCCTGCAAATATTTGTCAGGCCAGTAGTGGACCTTCAGACCACACATGAAGCAGTACCTGAGCTGGCATCATCTTCCTGAGCCTCACAGCAGAAATCCTCTCGTGTCCTCTGGAGGCCCAGCAGGAAAGTCCAGGCCTTGCTGAGCCCACAGAGACCCAGCTGGTCCAGGTGTGAATAGGTAAACACCAGACTGCCTAGTGCCTGGGCTTGTGACAGTGGCGTAGAACAGCTGTCAGTTCAAGGACTGCAGAAACCATGAGTGTCCTTGTTTTGGCTGAGATAATTTTAATTTTCTTAGTAGGTGCTACCATTTTGTGTCTTGGATTTTCTATGGAAACAATGTTGGTAACACACAGATATTTCAATTGTTGCTAAGTAATGATTACCCTGAGTCAGGGACTTGCTGGCTGGGGTTACACTACATCAGCAATTATGAGATTTCCCCTGCTCTTACCTCCAGGCCTCTCCTAAGCTGGTTACTCCCAGTTTTCCAAATTCTTGATAATACCTTTACCTTTGCATGGGTAATGTAGCATGTGGAAGTCAATTTCCTAAGATTCCTCAGGCAAATTAAGATTGAACCTTGAACTGCACTCGCATACATAGTCCTAGGCTGTAATGGATGGTCTGTAAGCTCAGGAAGAGTCTGTAGGTCTTGCAAGTAGGATATGTACCATGTGGTTTAGTTTTGTATACACACACATTCTTTGTTCTTTTTTGTTTTGGTCTGTCATCTTGCATATACTATGCAAACCAGGGAAACTCATGGAACAGCAATGCCAAGTAGAAATTGCTGTGACTGAATGCCTGCTAAACCCACTTGCACCACTAAGGAAGGTGCAAGGAAATGAAGCCAAAGCTTCAAGCCCAGTCCCTAAAGGACATGCCTGATGCCACACAGGGGAGTAACTGTACTGAGCTCAACAGCATTACTGAGAAATCGAAGTTAAGTTTGTGCCCAAGCAGTGTAGCGGACTCATATTTTGCTTGACACTGGCTGAAATCACTTCTTGAAATGAGATATTCCAACTTTTTGCTGGTTGTCAGCTATGAGATGCAGGATAGCCACTGTGTCATTGACAGTAAAGAGAAGTTTTCCAAGCATTAAGAGGTAAGATGTGTCCCTCCTTTTGGCCGCTGGTACAGTATGTACATATGTCATCTACCATTTTCAGAGGAAGGGTCACCAGCTCTATTGAGCTTTGAGCCAACTCTGAAAGCTCAGTCCTTCCCACAGAACCTTCTGCAGCTGTTAGATTCTTCTGTGGTGTTGCTGAGAAGCCTGTTGCTCCTTCAGTTTTCTACTATTCTTCAGGTGTGATGGAGAAATTGCCCTGTGGCAAGTTTTTCCTCTTCTTTGTACTTCTCATTTTCTGTTGCCTCCTGGGCTGTGGTTCTGTGTATCTGGCTTATGTCCAGTAAAGTCTGTGTTTTGGAGAAGAGTTTTGTGGGCTGCAGTCCCACAGCCTTTTCTGTGGATATTTTGTGATCTCTGGTGCTGTATAAGGCTCATTTTTCACTTACTCTAGCATGGATGCCAGTGGGCATTTCCTCTGTCCTGGGTACACAGACTGATCAGTGTAAGGTGCACATAGAGGATATGTAGAACCTCCATAAAGTGTGAGCTGGCAGGGCTCGAGTCTCTCCTATGAAGCAGATGGGTTTTGGAGACCTGTGCTGAGGGAGGCTTCTGTCCCTCGGGCCATGCAGGGGATATGGAGTCCTTAGTACCACACAGGGAGTGGCAGAGCCCTTGGTTCACATAGAAGGGAGATTAAAGTCCCTTATTTTTTATGACATGAAAAGGATTTTGAAGTTCCTCTTAGTGTTTGAGTGGATGGGAAATGAACCCAGCATAGATGAGGGGGACACATTTGGGTGATGATTTACAAAATCAGGATAAATTGTTTGATACAGTAGAATTTTGTAATAATGTTATGCCAGCAGGATTGGCCAGCTAAACTTGGTCTGCTTGCTCAGCAGGACAGTGGCCGTCACAAATGTTTAATGAGACACTTGCCATTAATACATTCCAGGAGTTAGTACATACCAGGAGACATTTTAAGAAGCATATGCCAGTCTGGCAGGAACAATGACAGATGTGGGACTGTTGGTCTCCGCACAGTCCGTATCTATTAAACCAAAAGGAGGAGTGCTACCTGCCATGAGACAGGACCCTATTCCCTAGAGAGCCAAGAAGAACATCCATAAACAGACTGATACTTAATTCAAGGGATTTTGAAGCATTACATTAGATGGAGAAAGTCAACCTTTGTTTGCCTTCATCTGGAAAAGATGGCAACTGACTTGGACACATCTTCCCCAAGGTTTTGCCAGATCCCTAACTATTTTTTCATGAATACTGGGGGTTGATTTAAAGGGTATGAAATCACCATGCAAACTGGGTTTTGTGGATTATTTGTAATTAGCAAGTAGTGATGAGAATTCCTTTATATTTAAAAACTACACATTTGAGTGTTACCCAAGTGAAAAGGGGACACCATGCATCTCTGTCCAAACTTCAGCTGGGTCAGAAGAAAGTTAAATATTTGGGCTTTATTTTGGGAAAATGGCAACAGGTAATGGATCTGGAAAGAATAGAGGTCAGAATTAACTTTCCATGTGCAGTCACAAAAAAAAAAAAGGCAGGTATGAGGTTTTCTCTAGAGTTGTGGGATTTTGTTGGTCATGGATTCCTGTGTTAAGGGAATCAAGAAAGTCTCTGACTGAAGCAATGAACAAAGAAATTGAGCCTATTGCACGGTGCTCAAAGAAAGAAGAAGCTATAAAGCCAGAAAAGGAGCTTGGTATGGAGAGTGAATTTGGTAAACCTGATTCTGCCACCTTGAGCAAGGGTTCTTTGGGCTCCTAAAAAAGCCTTGTGTTCCCAGCATACAATTGCTTTGGAGCAGTGCAATGATATCAGCTTCCCTTTGGCTCAGGGGCCCCAAAGCTTTCCTAATCTGAAACTGTGGGGTTTTAAAGTGCACTGCTCTTAGGGAATGACAGAACACGAGGGCTGTCCTGGGGCCAGGCCACACAGCTCGTGCATGGTCTGCAGATCCAGGTGTATGGATGCTTGGAGGAGGCACCATTTTCCCTGCTGGCCCCATGGCAGGGGCAGCAGAAGCCCTGAGAAACCAGATGAAAATCACAGCACTTCTCCTCTCCTTGACAGAGCATATCCCTCTGCCATCCTAATGCTGTGTGGTCTCCTGTGGAAGTCTTGGGACTTCTCAGTCTGCAGGAATTTTGTGGGAGCCTGTTGAAGTTCTTGTGGAGTGTCCTGAGGGTCTGTCTGGCCAGGAAGAAGAAATGAGGCCCAGAATCAAGACAAGCTCTTAGGAACTGTGACACTTCTACATAGAAATTTTTGTCTGAGGAGAATCACAGTTTTCTTTGTTAGGAGAGATGTGTCAAGCTATAATTACTGTTCTGGGTTGTGCAAATCTCTGTTAGACCGACTGAGGAAAATGAATTAGATGTTCCAATTAAGAGGGAGTTAAGAAGTTGAATAAGGTGTTAATAACTTGCTTGTTACTGTTACATTTATTTATTGTTTGAGTGGTGGTTTTATAAGTTTATCGGTTGACCTGT
Source organism: Vireo altiloquus (assembly GCA_013396875.1). Lineage (NCBI taxonomy): Eukaryota > Metazoa > Chordata > Aves > Passeriformes > Vireonidae > Vireo > Vireo altiloquus. The sequence continues at coordinate 89,735 of VZRF01007420.1, forward strand.
TGAAAAGGTTTGATTGTGGTCGGGTGTACGGGGCAGTTCCCATTTTTTACCACCGGGTGGCGCAAGCGAGGAGAGTCCCTTCTGAGACTTGCTAGAAACTTCCATCACGAACATGACATCATGGACTCCTACTATCTACATCGCCAGCAACGATGAGGATTGGACCAAAACCCCATCCAATCAAAGCTTTTCCTGGACAAATGATTGGCTTGGAATGTGCTGTCCCAAACAGCCAATCAGAAAGGACTCAAACGAGCAATTCGATTGGTACGTTTCCAATCCCATCCAAGACTTTAAAAGGGCTCCCCAGGGGCGGAGCCTGGTCCTCCTCCTGTGGTTGTGTACAGCAGCACCCAGCACATGTGAGCTGTCGTTTTGAGTTCTGCCTTGCTGCAACAGTTTGGCTCTTCCTGCTGTGAGTCGCCATGGCTGTTAATAAATTCACCAATGTTAATTATGGCTCTAATTGGTCGTTTTTAACACGACTCCTAGACAGTTCTGCCAGCAGTGCCCAGCTCAGCAGCAGGCCCTTAGCGTTTGTGTCTCCGTGCTGAATTGTTGAAGAGTGTTGCTAGAGAAGAGTTTCACAGAGCTCCTGAATTTCAGTGCTCACTGATTGTTTGTGCTTTGTGTTCTGTGTTGAAGTAGGAAGCCCCAGCATTTCCTTCATAAGCCTTACAACTGCTCCCCGTGCTTGGAGATGCTTTGGGTGGAAGATACCCAGGTGACTCAAACAACAGTCCTAGAAGTCTGTTGTAGCAGAAGTCAGAGCAACTCCTAGCAAACCCATTTGGTTCTAGCAAAATTCTTTGATGTACTGTACTCTGCTAAACATTTGATAATGGAAGGATATGAAGAAAAACACTGACTTGAATAGAAAATGAGAGAATAACAAGTTTCTCTTAGCATTGATTACATAAATAAACATGGAGGAGAGGTTTATGTGCCTCTGGCAATCAGCTGAAATGAATATTTCAGATAAGACCTCTCTTTCTGCTCAGTAGAAAACATTAGCTTTACACTGATGCTCGTTGTCTGGTGCAGAAGGGAGAGGGAATTGTTTCCTGATCTGAGCTGGGCCAGTGCATGACACAAGGCAAGCAGCGACTGAATTTCCAGCCTTGCATATGGCGTCCCACCTTCTCCAGTGTGAAAGGGATAAGGATTGTCAAGATTGCTACAGAAACATTATTGACATCTTTACTGTTCCAGCCCTTGTCTGCTTTTCCTGTAATTCACCAGCTGGTGACCACTGATACTGAAATCAGCCAGAGCACAAACTTGTAACACAACTGGAAGTATTAGAAAGCTGGTGTTCCTTACTATAGCGTTGTACACATTTGGAGGATTTTTCCTCTAATCAAATGTGTCGTGAAATTTCACAATAGGGTATTTATTGCATACATATTCATTAGAATGTCCTTCTTAGCTAATACATAAACATCAGTTTTCCTAGGATTAATTTACATGTCTCCATATCTTATTGGAAGTTCTTTTATGATCCTAATGATGCCTTAGGTTTTAACTTTTGTATTTTTCAAATCCTGTACTGCTAGTGTAACTCTGAAGTTTCTTGTAACTTGTTTGCTGCTGCTCTCTTATGCTAAGATAGA
>VZRF01007420.1:91762-182073 GCA_013396875.1 Vireo altiloquus
CTTACTTCATCACTTTGTGCCCACTCCCCAATAAAAAGACCACTGACCCAAACGAAGGAACTCATTGCACACGCTTAGTAAGTATTCAAGTTAATTTCAATACGAAGCGGGGAAAGGGAGGTGTTATTGTAATTGCATTATGGATATTCAACACTTTTGTAAATAAATAGACTTTGGAATGATCTGTAATTTCACAGCATGCTTTGGAGGCGACTTCTGTGCTGCCCAACGTCGTAATAAAACATACCACTTTCTAACTTTAATGGTTGGAGAGTTTTTGCCCTGTGCGAGTTGGATATCAATATTAGATTGATGGCCATATTTAATAAATCACACTGAAGCAATGCCCTCTAGAGCCCAAAGTGTACATCTGAAAGCCTTTCAAATAAATACCTCCTTTATTCCTGTCTAGTCTCTGTTTCTAGGTAGCCATTTAAGGCATCACTAGAGGGTCATCTAAAGGGGTCTCTGGTGGTCATACTCACTAGATGCCCTTAGAATTGTAATGGCCTCGCATTGAGCTTCTCTTAAGGCATGCGCTGTTGTTTCTTGTTACATAACTTTGTCACAAACCCCACTGTGTTCCTCATCATCTGTTTATCCACAGGTTCCAGCTATGTTCCTGTGTGTCTACTTGTACATACTTTTACCTAATTTATTAGGTTGTATTTTCCAACTTCAAGGGAACTGAGAATTTCTATTCTCCATGTTGTTTGTCACCACAGAGGCCATTCCTGTGTCAAAAGTAATTTGGTTTTATTACTGAAAACAGTGGTATTGAGATGATCTAGACTGAGAGGCCTGAAACCTGATGTCCTCTCCCTACAGAGAGGTTCCAGCCTGAACATCTTCAAAATGAGACTTTCCTCTCAGGATTTACTTAAATTCTAATGGGTACAAGCAGAGGAAGTAAGAAGGGAAGTTAATTGAGATCCCTGTTACCTACAGTGTGGCTTAGGAAAATGCCCAGAGTAGTTTATGAAGCGCAGGAAAAGCAGTGATTGGCATTTCAGTCCATCCAGAGAGTGATTGTGTATGGAGGCCAGTATTGAGCCTTAACTTGGGTCTGGGTCTTCCAGTGAGGTCCAAATGTATTGGCCTAGGTAGATGCCCTTGAGCTGGGGTTATCCTAAAGCACCTCACACCATGCAGAGGGGACAAAGGGGAGGTGGGTTGGGCCAGTGCATTGGGTCTGCTGTTGTGGGGCTCAGGGTAACACATGGTGAGCAACCACATATGAATTACTTGTTTGTCTTGTACACTCTACTATTTGTTTTCTTATCTCAAACCATGATCTTTGTGTTTTGTGTCTCCACTTCTCCTCTCAATCCTGCCGCAGGGGGATGGAGGAGGGGAGTGAGAGAGCACCCCTCTCTGGGGAGCTTTAAATTGGGGAATGCCATTCCTAGATGCTGTCCACTTTTCATGTGTTTTCTTTATAGCAGCCTCCACCCATTTCTGATCAGGGCTTATGTAGATCCTGATACCTTTTGTGATAGTACACCTGTAGGAACGAAGAAACCAAACCAGGCAGCCATCAAATTCCAGTCTCTAAACAGGTCTGCTGTTCCTGGTTTTCATGGAGAACACGAGGAAAAATGTGCTAAAACAATATCAAATTCTGGAATTTGTGGTTGTGTGTCTGCTCTGCAGAGCAGGGAACTGTAAAGATTGGCTTTTAGGGTAATGTAATCTTATTTCTATGGTTTAGTTTAGAAGTGCTGTGGTTCCATGAGTATCACTTAAGAGGTTATATAGGATGAAAAGCCTATAGACTGGCAGCAGTGCAGGCTCCATCCTCGTGGTAATATGAGTGGGCATTTATTCTAGAGCCCCTCTGCCTATAGCTCTCCTCTACCCCTCAAGCTTCTCAAATGCCCTCTTTTCTCTCTCTGAGCACAGAGCTCTTCTGTGTCTGCTTCTGATAATGTGGGGATCACCTGGGCATGGTATAAACTTTGTTTTTCAAGTACTTGAACTTTTGCAGAGGTATTGTCTAAATGCTGAAATATGGGATAGAAAGCTTGGGATCAGATTATTCTAAAGCAGTCTGAGTCATGAGTTAGCAATAGTGTCAACTCTATCTTACTTGCCCTTAGGTTCTCAGATTTGTGCTGTCATCTTGGGTCCTTGTTTCAGCAGTATCTACCTGCATTACAATGAAGCAAACAAACTTGCTGTTTGATTATTTATTTTAACTTTATTGAAGTTCAAAGCCTTCTGTTAGTAGCCTGTATCAGTTTTAAGGTAAGACATTTATATGTACATAGTTTTCTAGGGCAAGGTGGTCCTATGAGTTTTTGAAATACAGTTTTCAGACATTCTTATTCAGAGAAAAGCAATGGAAAAGCAAACCAATTGCTTCAGGTTTATCTCACATGAGGGTGAATAACTAAATTATACAGAACTTCCTTAAAACCAGCACTCAATGTAGAATGCTCTGATCTCCATCAGGATGGAGGCCTACACTCATCCAGCTCTGCAGGAGGTGAGTTTGTGTTTGTTCAGAGAGTTTATTGCCATTTATTAAAAGCAAGGAAATAAAAGCAGATAGTAAGGTTTTTTCCTTGTTAAGTGCAGCACTGATGATGATTCCAGCTGTTTGGTTCTAGACGCTTGTCTAGGACAGGATTATTTGCGTTTGGCAGCACGCCTTTCATCTATTTTCTTTATAGCAGTCTGCACCCATTGCTGGTTAGCACGTACACAGATCCTGATACCTTTTGTGGTGATAAACCTATAGGAAAATAGAAAGCAAATCGGGTGGCCATCAAATTCCAGTCTCTAAACAGGTCTACTGTTCTTCATTTTTATTCAGAATGTAAGAAAAATGTGGTAAAACGCCATCAAATACTGGAGTTTTTAAATGTTAGACTGACACCAGCTAGCAATGTTTGTTCCCTGTTAATGGCATAGGTATATACGTAACATACGTGGTCACGTACATATATAATGATGTCAAGATAACTGAGCACACCTGCTATTCTGGGATTTTATATTAAATCACAACGAACATTGGTCTCCCAGGAGCAGATCCCAGATTTGATTAAGGCACATGCTTGTGAGCTCAAAGAACCAAACACAGCTCCTAGCAGGACTCAGAGTTACCCCACATCCTTTCACATGAGCTTTCCCCTTGACTCCATTCATGCCTGGGGCCTCTGACTACTCCACCCTTGCTGAGATTTTTCCCCACTGGCTGTGCACAAAGATGGGACTGTTCAGTGAGCTTCCTGCCATTATTCATGAGCAGCACACATCTCCCAGCTCTCTGAAGCCCACTCCTCTCCCCTCACTCCCTCAGCTGCCAGGTGACTCCTTGATGGAGGAACTGGAAGGGTGACCTGAACTAGCCAGATTGAGTGAGTTGGGCCAAGAAGTGTCTTCTGATGCCCCTTCCCTATTTGATGATACCGTGTTTGCATAAGGAAGTCTGAAGGGTGCACTGGGTACTTACATGATGGCATCTGTTGGTATTTGTTGCTTTTCATAGCTCACAAGATTTCGGACGCTCAGTTGCTTTGGAGACAGAGTTACACAACTGTATTTGCGACTGGATGCACTACTAGCACTCCCTGAAAGGGAAAAATAGATAAATGACAAAGGCTCTTAATATTAATTTAGCCATAATTTCTTAATAAATGATGAATTACAGAAGATCTCCAGTTGTGGTTAGACCATGACAGTCTCATGGTATACAGCCACAATGCCAGTTGTGCCAGAGGGCTTAAGCCATTTTTTGTGATGCATCTTACCACCTCTAAAGTTACTTTATTTCAGTTAAGATACAAATCTTCACCCATTGTCCTGGACAATTTGTGTAATAATTCTATCCCCAGGGAATCACGACTTCCATAGCAAAAAAGCTGTTTGGCATCATTGGTAGCCAGGCCTGCATCATCTGCTAGTAAGTGCCCATATGGACTTAGTGCTTAGAAGTGGAGCTTTACTGGGTGGATGTCCACCTATTATTTGAATGTGGATCAGTACTTTCTACTATTTTCCAAGTAGGAGAATGAAAGCAAGGCTACTTTTGCCACTGTGGATATCTGAAAGTAGCATTAACAAAAATTGTTGATAGAAAGGGCAGCATATCTTCCAAAAGACTAAGTGCTTATATCTGCTTCCTCTAAGTTTGCTTACATAGGCAAGAGAGTGATATTTAATCCTTGCTTTCCTCCAAGTTTTTGATACAATTCAGAGAAATGCAGTGGTGATTAAAAAAGAGGATCACAATATTGGTATAAAATTTTCTGGGCACTCGTTATCTTACATGACATTTGGTAACTAAAAATTGGAGGTCGTTCAAATGCAATGGAGTGTACCTTAATGTTAGTCTGTACTTGCTAGTTTCTGGTTTTCTCCCATTCATGAAGGATAGGTTTGGGAAAGCATGTGAGGGACAAACAGAACACTGCTCTACGCTTTGGTTTATCTATAAAGAATTTATAGAGCCACTGGCTTGAGAAAAGTCCGAGAGCTGTTCTGGTGCACCTTGCTAAATATAAAGCCTGCTGCACGTAGTCTTGCTATCTGTGAGCTGTTCTTTGTTTGAAATAAATGGAATAGCTGAGACCAACACACATCAGTCTTTGGAGAAGTTGTGGGATAGCCAGTGCACAGGTACTGGCAGAGCTGCTAATTCCTGAGATGTTGTTTGTCTGAAGGAATATTTCTCTTGATCATCTTGCTTTAGTCATGAGAAGCACAACGTAATTATGTTTATGATTCATTACACATTTCTTGCTGCCTGAGGCTGGTTTTCAAAATGTGGCATTAAAAGAGCTCAAAGACAGCCAAGCAATCCTTACTAGTCCTGGAAATCTTTCCTCTGCTACTACACAATCTTCAGGGAATGGATGCAGAAAATAGCAGCAGAGTTTCTCTAAGCCTGGGAACAAACCTCAGCTGCTCTGCACCTAGAGCTACCCTTTTTGTCCCAGGTGTATTTGGGTTTTTTTAATCATTTTTTGTAGTCCTTTTTCCTATCTCTTGTAGACAATCTCGGTGTGCTTTTTCAGACTTGCTGATGCTTATGGCCAATTCTACATCCTGGAGAATGACATTGGGACCTGGTAATGTGTGATAGGAAGCCACTGCTGCCAGGCTGACGAGCAGTGTCACCAAGCCAAACTGGGAATGTGGTGGGATGTAGCTGGAGAGGCAGAGGGTCGGCAGAAAGGCTGTGTAGCTTCATAGTCTTGTGAATGCTTAGCAGGTCTCAGTTTGGTTTTGGTGTGGTTTTGTGAGGATAGCTTTTCTCTGTGTTTCAGAGTGCATATTTGCGGGTTTGCATATGGCTTGCATATCAGTGTTTTGTGTGATTTTTATGTGCTTGTTTGAGTGAGTCTAATTGTGATAAGAATATGTGTGGTAATGAGTCTTTTCTCATGGTACCTGTAGCCAAAAGTCACTGACCTAAACTCCACTGTAGATGAACTTATTTAAAGCATGGCCAGTAAACATGGCTCATCTCAGTGCTCATAACTGGTTTCAAAGATGTTCAACTGTATGACTCAGTGAAAAGAGAGAAGATATTTTATAAATCTATCGTTTCCCTTTTTACTTCTTATTGATAGTTGCCCGTCTGTACCAAACGATTTCTTCAGAAATAGGACAATAGGGAATATGTGATCCAGAACTAGAAGAACTTTTAAAAGAGGGACATTAGAGGGATTAAGGCTGTATAAGTTAGAGAAACACAAATAACAAACAATACAATAAAATTCATATAAAAATTATCTGGAATTTTTATAATCTGGAAAAAGAAAAACATCCTATTCAAGAAATATTTTTCATGAGATGGTATTAACATATAGTACTTATGGGTCTATGGCATCGGTGAGACTAAAAGACATTGTGCCTTCAAGATGTTACGATTTTAAGAGAGAGAATATTGCACCGAAACCCTTTAAATGCTCTCAGGCACAGAATCTCTCCCTGTGTTAAAGCAGAAACTAACTGCTAATTGGCGGGACATCAGATGAAATTATCCATAAAGCTGCCTTTCTTGCAGATTTCATCTGGATTTCTTGTGATATTTATCTTATAAATCAGCAGTCTGTGACAATGAATGGAGCAATTCCTGTCTTCTTCTCGAGCTGCAAACTTACCTTTCACTGTGTGCACAGTGAAGATGCCAAGCCAGAGGAGGAGCAGGATCGCTGCAGTGTGGAGCTTCATTGCTGTGGCTTCTGTGTCAAGGCAGAGCATAAATTGCTCTCTCACAGGGTTTATATACCATCATGCACTGGTGAGTTCTTTTCCTTTTTGGGGTATCATGATGGGCCTGAAAACTGAGTGGCTCTACTTTTTCTGGTGATTATTTCCCCCACCAGTCCTTTACTAGCCCCCCCGAGAAGGCTTTTCCTGCTCAGACCCACTGTGGTTGCACCCACTGCTCTGCTGTGAGTTGGGTTTATTTCAAGCTGCAAAAAGTGAAAGCTCTTGTGCTGTAGTGGAAATCTGTAAGAAATGTTCCTGTCATTTCACACTTCAATTTTGAGACCTTTAGCTAAGCCACAATGCAGAGACACAGAGTGACATTCAGAATGTCACTCGCTGACCAGTGGACCACTAGAAAAGGGGAAGTGTGAGCTAAAGGATGATGGAAACAGGAACTCCTTGGTTCTTTCCAGAGCAGGTGTGGATGGCTGGTCACGTTAGCACATAGCTGTGGAGGGGTATCACTGCCATTCCCTATGAGCAGTGGAGGTTGTCAGAACTCTAGTGTTTGCTCTGTGATTTGATACAGCTGACGGTGATATCACTGTGCTGGGAGAAGCAAGATTGAACACACCTTTGCATACAGATCCAGATCCACTGTGGTCTCCTGTCAGTCAGGCATGACTTAAGTGCAAGGGTTCCAATTCAAGGTTGAATTTCAAGGGTCTGCCCTTTTTTGCTGACTGTGCCAAGCCTATCACTCAGCTTTAGGGTGTCCCCTCTACGGAATATGGTCTGAGTTACTGGACGGCATTGTTACAAGCCAGTGGTTTTGGGCCTGCAAACATTTGTCAGGTCAGCAGAAGACCTCCAGACCACACACAAAGCAGCAGCTGAGCTGGCATCATCTTCCTGAGCCCCACAGCAGAAATCTACTCATGTGCCCTTCGCAGCTCTACAGTAAAACCTAGCTGGTCCTGGTGTGCAGAGGTAAACAGCAGGCTGCCTGATGCCTGGGCTTGTGAGCAGCTGTCAGTGCAAGGTCTGGAGAAACCATGAGAGTGTCCCGGTTTTGGCTGAGATGGAGTAATTTTCTTCTTAGTAGGTGGTACTCTTCTGTAGTTTGGATTTAGCATGAGAATAATATTGATAACATACGTGTGTCTCAGTTTTTGCTAAGTAATGATTATCCTGAACCAGAGACAACTGCTAAATGCAATAGTTTTCTTAACTTTTGACAACGTCAAGAAAGTTTTACTGAAACAATTGTGGTAGGTACTCTGTTTCATGACAGCAGCCCTGCTGAAGGAAGAGAAATACGCAGTGAGCAGAGTTGTGCCCAGTATGAAATGTCTACTTAACAGGGCAAAAAGTTTGTAATACTGGATTTTCTCATCCTGTAGTTAGCTTTTAAAAAGAGAGTCCAACATCTTCATGAATAACTAAATTCCTATGCTGTCCTAGCAATGAACATCTTTAGTGAATGTTTAGCAGTCCCTTGACATTGAATTTGTGCCATCAGGTCGTTTAATCAATTTTGAAGACTAAATGAGGGCATTCAGTGATTTTAGGAGGGGACTTAAAAACCTCACCTTAAGCACCTCTGTATCTCTCATAACTGGTTTTATGATGGACACTGTTACCCTCAGGGGATACGTTTCTGCCGCTATTATCTACAGAAGCAGTTTGTGTCTGTGTCTTACACAGGACACAGCAGCTAAGTGAAGTTAGATGGAATATATCAGACCCTAATGTATTTTGGTTTTACATTGTTTCTTAACACTTGGAGTATTGGTTGAAGTATTTCCAGCAAGTGACATCAGCTGTATGTTTCCATGATTTTCTTCCCCTCTCTTCTTCCCTTGCTTTTCATCTCTTTTGCTGTAGATTTCTTTCTGATATCATAGGTACCAGAAATAGTAGTTTATGTTTAATATTTTAATTGATATTGTAGTGGAGTAGAAGCAAACACATTCTCAGTGCTCACCTCTCAGATGAGCAATAATAATTTCTAATCTAAATTGATGGCTTCAATCACATTTTTAATAACTACTCTGTTTTGTGCTGATTTTGGCAGAACTCCTTCTTTAGAAATGCAACCCTATTAACAATACTTTCTCTTAATCATAATAGAGTTTTTGCTTGTAGACCATCTGTTTCCACTACTGCACTGCCAGCTTTTTCCTGCCAGCTTTTCCCTGGTCCTCTCATCTTCCCATGATGTATTATGTGCTCTTAAAAGATAGTAAAAAAATCAAATCAATCAAAATCTTTCTTTAGTCATTCAACTTTAGGTATTCAGGTACATAAAATTGCACTGAGAATGATTTGGTTTGAGAGGGCCCAGAGGTTTTTGCCTTTTTTTCATTCAGTGTTGTTTTGGTTTAGTTCAGTGAGCTTGTTTTGGTTTAGTTATATGCTCACCCAATATTTACAAGAGGAATATTCTGATCCTCATCTTTATAATCTTGTGAGCTTTGGTTCTTTGAGAAATCCATACTGGGAAGGTAACTAAGCCCCGTGCAATGCTATTGCTGCACAGAAACAAGAGGTGACTACAGCTTGGTTCTGTGAAGGTACCTAAATATTGCGCATGCTGAAACAGGAGTCAATACCTTTGGGACTTTGTGGAATATTCTCAGTCCATGTGGTGATACCTTCTAGCAGCCTTCCAGTACCTGAAGGGGGCTTACAGAGGGCAGGAGAGGGACATTTTATGAGGACATGTAGTCATGGGGTAAAGGGCAATGGCTTCAAACTGAACGAGGGTAGCCTTAGATTAGATATTAGAAAGAAAATGCTTTACTCAGAGGGTGGTGAGGTACTGGAACAGGTTCCCCAGAGAAGCTGTGGATGCCTCATTCCTGGAAGTGTTCAAGGCCAGGTTGGATGGGGCTCTGAGCTACCAGGTCTAGTGAAAGGTGTCCCTGCCCAAGGCAGGAGAGATAGGACTAGAGAGCCTTTCAGGTCCCTTCCAACACACACCATTCCATGATTCTATGATATAATTATCCTTTTTCTTCTTTGTTTTGTTGGATTTTTTTTTGTTATTTGTTTTTCCACTTCCTCAGCTGTCACATAAAACGGAGAATGCAGATTTTGTTTAGTGCTTCTTCTTTTGCGTGTGCCATATCTATAGGATCAGGGATGGGAACCAAGTCTTATGCTGTTGGTCTTCAGGAGAAGAATAAAGACTGTTCTGTGAGAAATCAATTACTTTAGCTGAACCATGCATAGTTGGTGCCTAAAGCACTGGAAATGGATCAGAACCAGTATGTTGCTTGTGGGTAAACCTGAGCTTTTCTCAGAAAACTGAAGAAGTTCAGATACTTATGTTTCTCAGTGGGTAACAGTTTTCTCAGTGGTACCTTATGCTTGGGACAGAGCCTCTTGGCCAATCTGTGTGTCTAAGATTGTTAGGGAAAAGGGGGAGTTACAGGTACGGGAGCACACATCAGTGATATTTGCATGCCTCTCACATAATAGCTATAATGTGCTATAATTTACAAGCATACAGACTTGTTCTTATTACTGCCATTAAATACTTCTGCCACCGTCTCTGTTTTAAGGAATGTTTGAAGGGCAGGCTGTGTAACAGAGAATCACAATAAAGCACCAACTTCCAGGGAGCAGAGCAACAAGCAGAACCAGTAAGCCTGGATTCAACTTTTGGTCCTTTATCTGCTAACTTCTCTTGCCTCCACCCAATAATTGTTCTAACTCCTTGGCATGTGTTTCTGTGTGCCAAAGGAAACCATGTATCCTCTCCACACACTTGCAGCTGTCCAGCTTACCTGTCCCATCAGACCTCCTGCATTGAATATCCCTTTTCTGCCAGATTTTCCCCACAGTGGAGGCACCATCTTGAGTCTTTGTGCTGTCGAAATGCTAGGTTTTGGAAAATTCATAGGGATTTTTGCCATTTGTTTACCATCAGTTGAAATATGCTAGTGGATTTAAACAAAAAAAAAAACAAAACAAAAAGATAAAAATTAAGGGACACATGAATGACATGAAACTCCTTTTTTTGAAAATGTCATTTTCTTGAACTTTCCCAAAGGGAATCTTGGGATTTTTCCTCTGTTTTTTGTTTGGGCTTTCTTTTTCCTCTTAAATAGCTTATTTCTAATAAATGCATTTATTTAAAACAATAGTTATCCTTGTAAGCATTTTTAATAACCAAACCTTCATGAGGTCCTACCACAGAATTTGAACAGATATGAAAAATTTTGACTTATAATTATGATTTTAGCCCCTATGGCTTCCAGAAAAAAAAAACCAAACCAAGCCTAAGCTGACCCCGCCCCCCAAACCAAACAAAAACCCTAAATCAACCAACCAAAACCTCCCAAAAAACAACAAAAAAAAAAACCAAACAAAAAAGCCAACTCCTGCACAAACCAACCAACCAAAACCAAAAAAAACCCTCCTCACCAAAAAGCCCAGAGAAGAAGATAGGAAGATAACATTCCAGAATTTTTGCAGGAGAAATCCATAGATTATTTTTTTTTCCAAAGAGGTTATTTTTTTCCTTCCTTCAAAAAGAATTACAGGAGCCTCTGGAATAGGTACTTTTCTACTTTATCGCTGAAGATGAAGAACTGTCACACTTTCTAACCACACCACTGGTGAGATACATTATCTTGCTTCACACTAGTTATTATAATCTGACAATTTTGGGCCACATCCTGTTCCACAAAGTGTTTTAGAACTTTAAACTGGTCACAGCACTTGATCCCCACCTGTGCAATGAAATGGAACTTGGTGCTCTTCCAGCTGCACCCTCAAATAGATACAGACTAAGAAGCAGTATTTTTCTGTAAGTTGGTTTCTGTACTTTCCTAGCCATTTGCTAGTGAGCCCATAATAGCAGAAGAGTCACTGTGCACTTAAGCAAAGGCTTAAATGAGAGGGGCAGGGGGAAAAAAGCTTACAGGGTAAGCTGTAGCAAATATCCACCCTTGAAAATGTTTCACTCTCAACTTTCTAAAACAGAGTCCTTGAGGTTTATTAGTTCTATGGTTTTTTCCTCCATTGTAATGACAATGAGTATGAAACCATGTGTTAGACAAATGCATCAGTCTGTATTATTCACCTGAGTTCACTGCAATGAGTGATGCAATGTGGGAGGCAGGGGGGATGGGAAAATTTCCCCCCTCAAGTTAGCATTAACTTTATTCTTTGTAATTTCAGACTCTTAAATGCTGTTTCACTTTTCCTTTGTGAAGTACTTTTATCTCTCACTGAGGGCTGCAGAAACCCCCACCGTGTCTAAGACAGCAATAAATTAAGAGCTCCCTCCCATGGTTATCATATTTCTTGCACCTAATTTGGCAGCTTTCAGTGTAGTTGTGGACCTCTATATTCCTCCTCCATGGTTCAGCAGGGTCCCATGAGCAGCACTCCACCCAGTGCAGCAAAGCTTATCAGGCATATCTTCCCCCCTCCTCTCCTCCACAAACACAGCCCAAATCAGCGACATGTTCCTGTGGCCAGTAAGGCTACCTGCTTGTGCCAGGTCTAGTGTCAGATTATCTGTTTTCTCTCTGTGCACAGCCTTATTTACTGACAGAGAACACTGCTTTCTTCCATTCCCTATACCACCTTCTTTGAGATAAATGAATATTTTCCCTGTTTTGTACACAGAATGAAATTAAGGCCATCACTCTCACACTGTCAAAGACATACATGGGAAAAGATGACCTAATCTCTGCTTGAGGGGGTAGTTTGTGCCTCAGGGCTGAGCAGGTATTGATGCAGCCCCAAATGAAATGGGATCAGAATCACCTGATTGATACTAGTTGCAAAATTCAGGGACTGCCCTGCCTGTTTATCTCAGTCCTTACCTTGCTCCCTCTCTACTTTCAGTCAATCCAACTGTGAGTTTTGTGTCCTCTTGCCATGTGCAAGTAGCAGATTTGTGTAAGTAAAGACACTGTTCTTGCATAGCCCTTCTCTCCAGAGATTCTCAAAAGGTTGTAAGAGTATTGGACAGTTTAATTATCTCTGTTATCACAAAAGAGAAAAGGTCTGAGTCTAGCAAAAGAGAGAATTACGGATGTAGCAGTGCACTGTTCCTCAAATTGTCTGTGAAGAGGGCACTGTAGGCACCACTTGTCTTTGCTGGATTCTTGTGCTCTGCCAGTGGTTAGAGCTCTGTTGTTCCATTAGATGCAAAAGAAATATTGGCCCATTCAAAGACATTAGAAAATAGCTACTGTGAAATAAGTAGGAGCTGGGCTCTGCCTTAGCTTAGCAGTATCATTTTTCAGTGACAATTTGCTATAGTTATTAGTGTTTAGGTCAGATTTGTATGTGTGCTGTATTGTTTGGCAGTGAAACCCATGGGAGGTGTGCACATCTGGTGCTCCTTGCAGAAAGTGTGCTCCTCTGGTGCAGGAGTTCCCTCACAGAGAACTGGAACTGAGAAGTTTGCAAACTCTTCAATTCTGTCTCCAAATTTGTGCTTCAATCCTTCCATCACAGGCTTGGTTGACCTCACAGTTGTGATTTATTCTTCATCTTTGAAGCACTCTTATGCACTTACTTGTTCTCTTCTTTCTGCTATGTCCTGTGACTAAATAGAATTAATTCCTGTGCTTTTTCTTTGTGAGGGAGCACAGTTCTCACTGCAAATCAACTTAACAGCTCATCAGCTGCATCATAGTCCAAAGCTTTGCCTGACTTCTCTAGGCTCTTTGTGTTCATTTGCCTCTCCTTTGAGTGGGGTGACAGGTGGATCATGAAGGATGCTCCCCCTTTCTCCAGACTTTGGCTTGTAGTGCAGGTGGCTTGTGCAGAGACCACAGTGCTACTGTGCCATCCTCTTGCAAGCACTCACCACTTTGTTGGAAGGGAATGTAGAGCTTCCGGAGAACATTGTAAAGGGGAAGGGCACAGAGGTAGCTGCAGTCTAGTCCTGGTAAGTCATATCCTTTAATAGCTCATCTACTTCCTTATTGCCTAATATCTGCTTTGTGTGATTTAAACTTTACCCTGGGGGAAAAAGTGTTTGAAATGTGTGCCATGAACCCAGGGCCTTAAACCTGAGAGAGCTAGCTAGCCTGAGGTGCCAGGGGAAAAGAGAGATTGAAAAGAGAAGAAACTGGCAGGCAAGTGTTAAGCCTCTTCTCCCTGGACAAAACTGTTGAAGGGAGGAGAGGAGAAAATTTCAAGGATTTAGAGGCTTGGTTGCCTTGGGAACATGCGGTCTAATAAAATGAATTCCAAGGGCGCCCTGAACTGGCTTATTTTATTGAGAGGAAGGAAACTGAATGATGTTGGCCATATTGTGAACACCCTAATTCTTCTCAGGGGCTGGAGACCCTGATCTTAGACTTGCCTTGGGCTCACTCCAGATTAGAAAGAGGTGCCTTTTCCCAGCAGCTATTCTCTGCAGCAGCCTTTGTCAAGAAGGTCAGGATCTGTGGTCTGCTGGTCCTTTCTGGCCTGCAAAGCTGCTGAAAGCCATTTCCCCTCTGCAGAGCTTGCCTTGCAGCAATGCAGCTTCAGATAGCTTTGTGCATGGCTGTGCTTAGGCCTCCTCCCAGCAGGAGGAAAGAGGATCAAATTCAAACAGGTGAGAATCAGGTTGAGTGCTTTCATGGTCCTGGTGTGCCTTGGAGGCTGCCTGCACTCTGCTTGCTGTGGATGGATAGCTCTAGCTGGAGCCCAGCAAGGCAGGAAGCTGGTGAGGCAGAACAGAGGTGGTTAAAAATCAACAGGGTGTACCAGCCAGAGATAATGTGCTGCACTCTCAGAAAGGGAGAGAAATTATTCTTAGGGCTTTTTTATTGATGTAAAAATGTCTGTATATGAAGCTGCCTCATTTAGAAACTGGTTGTTGAGGAATACCTACTTTTAAGTCTTATTTTTTAGGCTGTGTGTTAAGTGTGTTTACAAACAAATCACTGCACTTCAGTGTTTCTAATTTCTAGGCCAAAGCATGGGTAAGTAATCTGGTTTGGGCAGAATAATAAAAATAATACAGTATTTTCCTTGGTGAGCTACATTATGATCTTGATTCTGAATTAACTGTATGACCTATGCTATCTTCTAGAAACTTCTAAAACTTCTTTCACCATAGACTTGACCTGCTCCAGAGGAATTTTCTCTTATTATCTTCCATATGATTGTACAGTATCAGACCTGCTTGGTGCAGTGTGAACAAGTGAACACCTGAATAGCACAAAAGTGCATAAAGGGTCACGTGTATTTTTTCATATCCTCCATGTGATGTGTGGTACTTTTCCGATTCTACCTGACTAATAAATGAATTGGAACACAAAAAAAAAAAAAATCCAAAAAAAACCACCCACAAAAAAGCAAACCCCAAACCAAACAAAAAAACCCAGCAGAAAAAAAGCAGGGCAGCCAAATGTAATTATCCCTAATTTCCATCTTCTTTGGTGTCTTCTTTATTAAATGGTGACCTTTCCCCACACCATCTGGGTCAGGAAGACTTCTCAGCTGGTAATCTTTGCAGGTTCAGAAAAAAGAAGCATTGGCTTCTGAAAGTGTTTAAGCACATCCAGAATCTGATTTGGATTAAGCTGAGGGAGCTTTCCAGAAGTTTGCTATACTGTCTGTTAGGAAAGAGTAAATAACATTCCCTACTGGATTTATGAAATGGTAAGGTAATTGAACCTCCTGACTTTGTAAGGATCACTTAGAACATTCCTAGATCTGCCTGTCTTTGTTCCCTCTGTTTCATACCTGGAGATTTAGCTTGTATGCAGATGTACCACCTCTCTGCCCTTCTAAATGGTGTTGCCGAGCAGGTTCCCTCCAGGGCAGATTTTGGTTTTCCTTCCTGTCTCTTGGTGGCTTCAATTAAGAGATGCCATGCCAAGTCACTGTAGTGGCTCTTTATGCAAAGAAAGAGCCTCACTTTTTCAGAAAACTCTATAAAGAAAATCTGGATTTGTGTTGCATGCTACTTATTTCCTCTTGTGACCTTTTGTGTATGGCTTACATACAAAACATTACTATGCCTGCCCAGTAAGAATATTGTTGATTTCCTCCTCTTAATTTAAAATACGTGTTTTTAAGAGAATTGGATATATGATAACCAACTTTTCCAATCTGAAATGCCTAGAAACTGAAGAGCTCTAAAACATGAGGTTAGATTGAAACACCATTGAACTTCTTTATCAAAAGAAGGGTTTGTTTTTCTGTGCTGAGAATTTTGAGTATTTAGGGATATGGTCTTGTCAATTTGTCAATATTTTCTTCAAGATCTTGAGGGAAAACCTTATTTACTCTAGAAGGTAAAACATACACCAAAAGCCACTCTTCCACGAAGCAGGTGTGCCACTTCCTGAGTAGGAAAGCAAAGTTAGGGAATGTAACTGTCCTCATTGTACCAGGAATTCTGGCAACATTGAATGTCAGATGACAAGTCCCTTGGGCACTGCTCAATATCAAATAATGCTGGTATTATTGTTTTTCTGTTTCTTCCGTTGGGCATATGGTTCCAAATAATGAAACAAATGAGATGAGTGCTAGCCCGGCATGTGAAACCAAACCTTTACCTTCTCCTGCTGCTCATGCCTCTGACTCACTTTGAAATGAGATGCTGAGCATAGGTCTGGCTCATAAAAACAACTGGGTGGCTTGAAATGTATAAAAGCCCTGTGGAGCAAAAATGCTCTCACAAGGCAAAAGCTGGACAGGCTTCACAATTTTCCCTTTCATCTTGGAGAGCTCTGTTTGAGCCCAGCCTTCTCTGTGGGGCTGCTGGCAAGTAAGTGTGTGCTCAAATGCACCTCTGGCTTAGCAGCGAGCCCTGGTGCTGCCTGTTTTGCCTGCCTGTACTGTTGTAGAGTGGCAGTTCCAGGAGGCACAGACAGCTGGAGTTTTTTCTTCTGTTTTCTTTAAAAGACTGAACTCCAGAGATGCTTTGATCAAGGTCAGCTTTGCATCCTGCCCCTGCCTGTGTATCTCTTTTCCACACGGTCGCAGACAGGGAGCGATGTGCCTCTCCAGGCTTGCCAACTTGTAAGCTGACCCAGGGAGTGACGTCAAAGTCCCAAATGCTGTCGAAACTGGGTTCCAACCCCACCTGGAACTGGCTGTCCCTGTTTTCCCTTATAATAAACTATGTGGTAGTTGGTGAGTGCAGTCTTGGGGCCGCTCTTACTGGAGGGTGCAGACCTTGCCAGTGAATTTTGGGATCCTATTCTGAGAATATGAAAGGCTGTCAGCTTATATAAAGTCTTATGCAAGGAATTATTCTAGGGAGAATTCAAAGCTGATTTTTCCTCCCACCTGTGGCTATCCATTACATTTTGCCTACGTGTTCTTTCCATGCCTTTTTTTATTCTTTAGTGAACTTAATACCTAAGCTGCTGAGCACATTAGTAATGCTTGATTGCAGCCCCTAGTGCCTGTGCTGCAATGCTGTAGCTCTGTTATGGAAGTGGGAGTGTCCTTGGCCTCTTACTCAAGTGCTCTATGAGCATGAAAAACAGCACCTCATTAATATGAGGTTGAACTCATGGGAGCGAGTCCAGAGGAGGCCACCAAGTTGATCAGAGGGATGGAGCACCTCTTGTATGAGGAAAGGCTGAAAGAATTGGGATTGTTCAGCTTGGAAAAGAGAAGGCTTAGGGGTGACCTAATTGTAGCCTTCCAGTACCTGAAGGGAGCCTGCAAGAAAGATGGAGGAGACTATTTACAAGAGCATGTAGTGATAAGCCAAGGGGGAATGGCTTCAAACTGAAAGAGAGTAGGTTTAGATTAGATATTAGGAGGAAGTTCTTTTCAGTGAGGCTCTTTTAAGGTGTTTGGCTTATCTCTTACCTATTTAGAGGTCTACTTTGACTATAAATATGTGTAGAATTGTCTCAGTGCAAATTATTGATGGACTTAGTATTGTGCCTGCATGGTCTCTACTCGGAGCTGTTGCAGACTTGGCTGGCTCGGCATGGTCTGGGGGCCAGCTGCACTGCCAGTGGGGACACTGGGTGCTCTGGGGACATGGGTGGAGGTGGGGAGCCTGGGGGCAGTGTTGCTTCCACTGCATGAGGAGAGCCCCATGGAACACACCATCAGGGCCTTGGGTGCACTGGGCAGCACCTTATAGCAACTGCAGGGAGGAGCAGCCTTGTACTGACATGAACTGTAGGAACTGATTCTGTGCTCTGCAAGTTTTCACCTCCCTCATGTGCTGTACATTAGAATAAGTTGAACATGTACAGTAATGGATTTTTCTTTCTCGGTACATTTTTATCTCTGTGAAGAAACCAAATTGTGCTGTACTGTAACATTTGAGCATAGAAGGATGGATAACAGTTTTTGTGCATGGGGAGAGTGCATAGCCTAATTTACATTTACTCTCCTGCATATTCCAGATCTCTATAGGACAGATTTAATTGAATAATGAGTTTCTTTCATTGGTTCATCTATTTAGAAGGACCTTCCTTGTGGGGTGATTAGTGACAGGGCACTGTAACCAATTTCATCCTGTACTTCATAATGAAAGAACTGCTGATATTTCTGTCCTAATTGTGTCCAAACACTGCACTGCGGCTGGGGATAGGCAGCTGCCTATGGATTCAGTATATCCTACTGGTCAGAAGGGATTTACACTTAAATTTTTCAATTTGGCATTAGAACATGGGTCCCAATATATTTTGAAAGGGAGAGACTCAAGTTCCTATAATACTGCTTCTGCTGCTTCTTAGAGATCTCCTGTGGGTATTTGTCAGAGGTCTACGTAAGATGTATCAAAGGAAAGGTAGAGAACACAAGTGGGAAAAATTTCACACACACAAGCACTTCTGCTCAAAAAACTAAATGTAAAAATTGTGCTTGTCAGATGTAGAAATGGGAGATTGCATGTGACTTGTACAATATACAATACAATTGAGGCTGAGAAAATTAAACTCAAAATTACAGTTTTGGATTCTCAGAGGAAAAAATTATCTATCAATAAAGAATTGCTGACCCACAGTTATTTGATAAATAATATTAATGATAATAATTATTATATAATAATATACTGATAACAATTAATAATGATTATAAATTATTTCAGCAGGTTTTTCACAATTGGTTTTCAAATTATTCAGATTAAATAATTTTCTAGCAGTCTCAGAGTCTCACTCAACAGGATCTACTAAGGATTGATTTTTAGTCATGTCAATTTTAAATCAATAAGCTTAAAATTGTCTTTTAATTCAGTAGCATTAATTACATTTTTTGGTACTCACATTTTCCAAGAATTATGGCACTAACTATAAAATATTTTGATTTGATTGTTGTCATCAAATGAAAATCTTTTCACAATATGCTTGGGAGTCTTTTTATCTGATAAAGATCTTCTGCATATCCTTAAGCAATTATAAAATATTTCTTTCCATTCTAATATTCCCACTGTAATAGATTAAGGAAAAGGGGAATGAAACGTTTCATATTTCTGGCACAGTTACCTTTCTAGTTACTTTGTGTCAAGTTAATCTTGGAAGGAGACTGAAACACAGATTTATACATTGAACATCAGCATTCTAAATAATTTCTAATATGACTTAATAGATTTTCCACGCTGAACAAGTTTTGACGTGTTCAGTTGAAATTGTGCTTTAAAGAATTCTGGATAACAGCAGTGAATATGCCAATATAGAAAATCTGTAGGTGCTGGCATTTGGATGAACAGAAAGTTTCTTAACTCACTAAATGGTTTGTTTTACTTTATAAATAAAGAGGAATACGATAATTTAGTTAAAGATCTTTCACACCATTCTTTCCATTAAAAAAATTAACTTCTCTAACTACTTACAAAAGCTCAGTGAGTCAATAAATGATAGTTTTAGATGGCTTCTTTTACAGTATTATAATTAATTATTAACATTTGCTGGTTTAAGTTCATTTGAAATATAAAATAGGTTCATTTCTCTAAGTAAAATAATATAATCAGAGAAAAACTTGAAACCTCTATTCTAATACTTTGAATAAGTGATTTTTCTCTGCCTTGTTTGCTTATTGAAATAAACACTGAAGTTTCAAATTGAAGTTTCAAAAAAGATAAAGCTACCTTTTAAATATAAAAATTACTGAAATGAAAGAAAATAATAAGTAGTCAGCAGTGATTACAGAAAATTGCTGTGGGTGATTTGGAGTAAGAGCTCAGATTTCTAATGTCAATAGAAATCTAGCTTTTCTTCCTACTGAAACTAAGTTAAGAGGTTTATTTCTTGTCTGTCTGTACTTTAAATTATCAGCATGTGTTTAAACTCAGTGCAAGAGATGGGTGTTTAACTGGTGCTGGATAAGTGACTGTTCTGGATGAGGACTTCAGGTCCTCTCCCTCCTCACATGGCCTTGAGCTTATTTAGGCCATGAGACTGTACCCACGGGATGCATATTCCTGCTGGCAAATCTACCTCTGCATACTTCCTTGCAAGGAGTAGTCCTTTAAAGTTCAAAGTTATGCTTCCTTTGTGTTGAGCCACTTAGATATGTAAACATCTCATAAGCTGGAGAGCAATAACTCAAAACTCTGATTTTTTAGAAAATGTATTTGATAAGCTAGTCTATATTCTGCCCCATTTTTGGCACTGGGAGGCAGAAGTCGTGGAATATTTCTTTGTTTGCTTTCTTTTATTCTTTCCCTTGCTTTTTCTAATGTCAGTCTTTGCAGCTTTGATCAAAGAAAGCTTTGAAACCTTTCTTCTTCAGCTCTTAAGAAACTCTAACTTTAGATCAACCAATTTCATAAACGTAGAGCCCAACTCCCTTTTGTTTAAAAAAAGTAAGTTACCTTCTCAGTGGGGTAAAATATACCTCTTCAATGAGGCATCTAAACTAGAGAATTAGAAGGTTTGGTTCATCTGGAATAATTGTATAAAGTAACTTTGTAAAATGATGTAATTAAAAATCTGTGGTTTAAAAAGCTATTTCATGTATGTTTAACAGAAATGAAACTTTATTTTCTTTTCATGTTCTTATTAATATAGTTTAAATGGAAATATGAGGTTACGTTGTGAAAAGACAGGAGATAAACACAAGGATAAAATGGGAAATAAACACATTAACTAAGCCCATCACAAACTGACTGAACTGCAGAAAGCAAGCAGATTCACTAATGCATCCATTTTACTGCCTTAACTCTTGTAATTTATCCTAAATCAGGCTCTGCTGTTTCACCAGATGCCTTCATTTTATCCCTTGCAAGCAAAATAATGTGCATCTAACGTCTCTGACAGTAATGTGATCCAAACATGTCTGTCTTTGTGCTTTGTTACAGGATGATAGCATTTGTGCTTTCTTCTTTCCTTCTCCAAATTATAAATCTTGACTCTTCTGCTGTTGTTGTTTAAGGTTGGAATCATATGACAAACTAGACAAAACCACAGAAAGTTTCTACAAGATAAAAAGAATATAAATGTGCAATATTTGGTTGCACATCTTTTAATGTTCAAGTTGTGAACTCTTTTTTCAATACAGTTATTATTGAATAACATACTGTGGTCACTGACATGCTACCTTGGGTTCAGCAAGATGATTACATCAAGGTTCTGTCAGATGGATGAATTACCTTAAAAGTTAAAGACTGAATATTGGCACAAATATTCATGCTAGGTCATGTGTTTTATTTCTTCTTTTTCATCTTGTTCCTAATGCTGTCAATAATTCATATCTGAAGATTGTTCACACTTTTTTTTGGCCTAGCAATTAATCACCTCACGGACAAGGAGTCACAAGATATTTTCTTAAGTCCTTTAAATTAAAATTAAATTTGGTGCTTTGCTATAGAAAAAAATACTGATCTTGCTATCAACAGATCACTCCTGATTCCAAAGGAGATGGCTGTGGCTGTGTAAGCTTGAAGATGAGGTGCATCTTTTCTTCTATACAACTTGCATCATAGGTGATCCTTTAATAGCGTTGCACATCTTGTCTCTGTCGGTGGTTTCATCAATTATTCAGAGCTATTGCCCCCATGTAAGTGTAGCAATCACTTCAGTTGAAAGCTTTAGGAGAGATATTTTTGGCCTAAGGAAGAATTTTCTGTGTCATCAAAATAAGGTCAAGAAACTCCAGTCCTGCACCAAGAACCGTCGTGGCAGATAATAAACAAATATGTAACAGAAGAACACTCTGTGAAGGACAAATCCACAACCCAAGTAAACAGCTGAAAAGTCTACACCAAACAAGCACCCAAAACCACATTTGCAGGAAGATCCCTCAGTGTGACCATGAGCTGTCATTATGGCAAGTTTCAGGTTATGTTGTAGGTCTACCTAACCACATAAACATGTACTTGTATATGTTGCAGACATTATATATGTTTCATATCTGATTTTTAGATAGGGATGTTAAGTCATCTGTGTAACTGTTTAGATCTACAATATTAATAGCACATTGTAACAGCACCATCCAGGTTACTTGCAATCTGGAAGGCCTCCTAGCCTGTTTTTCCTTCACTCTGCCTGTCAGATATAGAGGCAGGTGGGGAAATATTTTCTTTTCAGGGAATTTCTGTTACAGAAGTTTCAGTGGTCAATGCCGACCTGAGCAAGAGTTCATTGACTTGCCCTGCGTTTCCTTCTGTGTGCCATTACTGCTCACACATACAGGAAAGGGAATAAGGAAATAGGAAAGTATCTCTAAATCTATTAATACAGAATTGGAGAAGAATTCATAGACATTCTTCTTGGAGAAGGCAGAGCTCAGCTATACAATCTGCTTCACACAATAAAAGAACTGGGGGTTTTCAGTTACATTCATAAAACTGCTCTCCAAGCTGACATTGATTAAAAGATTAAATCAATACATTCATCTAAATGACAGCTAAAAGAGAGTGCATACTCATGTTGATAGGGATGGCAAGTGTTCAGCTAAAAATGGGAAAGTGTCTTATTAAGAATTAAATCAAAGAAGATGATAACTTAGAACAATACCAACAGTATGATTAATAATCAAATGTCTAAAAAATGCATAGTAGTATGGAGCATAAGCTAAATGTTACCCCTTTTCTCACAGAAATACCTACAGACACAACCCACAGAAACGCTACCTATGGAAGTTATAACAAAAACATCCCAAAAAACAGTTATAACAAAACCAAAAATGCTGCTTTGGTCACAAGTCCCAAACATAACCCCATGCAAGCTACTACACAGAAAACCACCAGCCCAAACCAGGACAGGTTAAAATATTCATTGTCTTTTGAAAATACAGAGGACTAAGAGTTATGGCCTGTAGCATTGGATGAGTCTGGAATTGTTACATGAAACTAAAAAAAAATCTGGATATGAGTCTTTGAGCAAGAGAACTCCTGGGGACCTAGCTCAACCTACTTAATTTTATCTCCATTTTTTCTCTCTCAATATAGAAATGTTTTGTTTGTTGGGCTTTTTTGTTTTGCTAATGTTGCTTTGTGGTATAATATTGAATATTTCATTAGGCTTATTTCCAGATGTGCTGTCACTGGTCATGCTGTACAGCTGGGAATTATTGCTATCTGAAATCTCCATTGGCATGTGAGAAGTGGGAGAAAAGGATCTTGGGAAGCAGGTGTACAAGCAGGATATAATCTCTAATGTTTTAGTCACTGAGTGTGTGTTCATGACTCCTTGATATCAGCGAGGGCAGAGGTTTTGAAGGAATTGGTAATATCTTTCCTTATACCAGTTGAAATACTCAGAATATGGAAAGAGCATCAGGGTCGGGAAGGCTTGACTGAAGGAGTGGAGTTATCTTCAGTCTCCCAGGGACAGAAGTAAAACCCACAAAAATATTCGAAGTAGGGATGGTCCTGCATGGAGTCCCTTCCTTCCCCCTTGCTTTCTAATTTTGTTTCAATGAATTTTTATTTGGAAATGATTTCTCCTTTTCTTTCTTTTGATAGTTACTTCATGAATANCTTCCTTCCCCCATGCTTTCTAATTTTCAATGAATTTCAGTAACTTTCTAAGTTTCAATGAATTTTTATTAGGAAATAGTTTCTCCTTTTGATAGTTACTTCATGAATATGAAGTCATAAGGTGGTTTTGTAGGGCCTTCTGAAGCTCCAAGGCTGGCTGTGCATGAGACCAAGGGAGCATGGTTTGCTCCTAAAGAGGCAATAGAAAGTGTAAACAGATGGATGGCGAAAGTATCCTGAATTTTAAAATCCTGCTGATTGTTTCTTTCTGAAGATGTATCTACTCCAACACCTCAGTGTGTCAGTGACAAGATCATTGACTCAGCACCAAAATTTGAAGTGATGGGGTGTAAGAAGGCTGGTAGATATGTGTAGCCTGTGAGTGAGACAAAGCAGTATTTGACTCAACATTGTTTACTGGATGCATTAAGGGAAAATGTGACAGACAATTTTGGTTTTAATATTTTAAACTCAGTGACTACATCTGTGCTAATAAACAGTCCCAGAGGCTGTTTCCACATGCTGAGTATGATTTTGTTTATAGTGCTGTCACATGGAAAGGGGAGATTTACTCCACCCGAATGTTTGATTAATTTGTTAGCTCCCCAGGAAAACTGGGACTCTAGTGCCCAACCAGTCTGTCAGTGTCATGTTATGGGGACCCTTCACTGAGCAGTTCACTAGACTGAAGGGCAGTTTGACTGACTTGTTTCGGGTCACATGCCTGAGAAACCTCCTCCTGGGTCTCCACACCTTTACCCACTGCCAGCGCGCTTGAAGGATTCACATTAACAGGTGATGGAATAACAGTCTTTATTAATATAATTGTGACAGGTCAAGGTTCAAAGACTGCTGGTGGTGATATCTCCCTTCAAAAATGTATTCAAAGCAATAGAATAACAAGCAATATAATGCAAAGCAACATACAAACAAGATCTAATCCCTAACAAAAGTTAGCTCCAGATAATCCTTCAGTGTGCGTAGAGTACAGATCCTATCCAGTAGGTGTTCCTGTGGGGGAGAAGACAGGTTCAGCCTGTCAGTTGATCCCAGAGGTTATAATGGAGTCTTCCCCAACTTCTCCCCATTCTTGATTCATTTTTATGTTATTTCTTTGCGTTTAAGGGGAGCTTGAGTGACTTCAGTCATATGTCTTAGTGAGGGGTGGTCATACCTTGGGGCAGATACCTCAGTATGGCACCCAAGAAGACCTTTGGATCGGGACATGGGTCAGTCCAAGGAGAGTGATTTCACCACAGCTGCTGATTCAACAGCAGGACATTTTCCTCTATTTCCCTTGGTTTTCAGCTGCTGTGCAGCTTACTGGCTAGAAAGTACCACTGAGTTCCCTCCTCTGCAAGGGTTTTGACAGAGTTTGGCCATGGTTTCTCCACTCTGCTCCACCCTCTGTTTAGTACCTCTCAGACTGTGTTGTGTGTGGGAGGTCAGGTGTACTGACCACGTTCCACCCAGGGAGTAGCCACTCTATTTTCTTCTGTAATTTCTGTGCTGTTATAATTTCAGCCCCAGCCATCTTCTCACAAGTGCTCAGCTACTGTCACTGATCTATTTTAGCCCCAGCCAAATAACATGCACCCAGATAATTTACAGGCACAGCTTGAAAGTTAACAAGGACCAAAATGTTTTGGGCTATAGGGGAGTTGGCCCTTATACAAGAGTGTATGAAAAAGGTCCAGTCTGTACTAGAGAATAAGTGCTGGGGGTACATTTACCTTCCCAGTATAGACATTAGGTTTCCAGTGAATAATGTACTTTTGTCATCCATCTGCAGTAAAATGGTTGTGCAGCTGTCACTTGTCATGGATTAGCCAGGGCTGAATCTAGTGTGGAATTGCAAAACGGTATTTTTCACCATTTTATTTGATTCTGACAAGAAAATTTGATGGATCCTGACAATATTTTCTTTTTAGAACAGGTAATCTCCTCCACTGTGTAGTTTGTGTATCATCGTCATCTGTATGAAGATGAAATAACTAAATTAGTGGTGTTTTGATTTGTTTTCCTATTACATAATAGTTCTCCACATGGAAGCTGATCTGACTCATTGCTCTGTTCCGTATTGGTAAACACTGCAGGTAAATGAGAACAGTAGAAGAAAAATGGGACTCCATAAAATTTTGGAAAAACCTACCCTTTACACTTCTGAAATGCCGTCTTAATACCTGAAAAGAGTTTTAATTTAGATCAGCTGCTTCCATTTTGGGGTCACCTCCTTGAACTACATCTCCCATGATTCACCCACAGCCTCGGTCTGCTGCCTCTGGCGCTCACCTGCCTTTGCTGATTCATGGGTGATGACCCCCGCTAGGAAACATGTTTTCAAGCAGTCAGGCATTTTCCGGCATAGCATTTTGGCCAAAATCCTGTCTTTCAAATTTTCCCATCGCTTTCGATTTTGAAAGAGAAGCCAGGGTGATGGTTTTAACTTGTCACTGGCAATTCTGCCACCCGCGGCTGATAGATGGGGAAACAGAGGCATGGTGTCTCATCTGCAGTGAATAGCACATCTTAGGAGCAGAGTCCCGGTCATGTGCCCTCCTGCCAATTATGCTAGAAAAGGTGACTTAAAGGTGAAAGGCTGGGGCTGTGAGACAACTGGCCCTCCTGGTTTAGCAGTGATTAACATTCCTGAAAAGCCTACCCAGGCTTATGGCAGGTAGTAATGATTTACTGCTTCTGAGGATCTTTATGCAAGGCTTTACATGCCAGCTGCAGCAAGCTCAGATGCCTGAAACCTTGAAATTTAATTTGTGTTAAAGTTTCTTCTTGATTTAAATGAGGAATATTCCTGCATGTTTTTACAGTAATAATGTGGAGGTATGTAATTTCTTCCAGAGGAAGTGAACTAGTGGAAAACCTCATCGAGGCATTGAACAGATTCATTTTAAAAGAAAAAAGTCAAACCCAGAACTGAACTTTCAAATTCAATTCCTTCCTGCACTGGCACAATAGAGCAGTGGCTGTTACTGCATCACCCAAGTTTCCCTGCCTGCAGTGGTTTAGCTTTCCTGCCTCCAGTAATGAGGTACCTCCCCTTCTAACGCAGCAAAGCTAAATTTAGCCCCTGCAGAGTGCACTATTCCTATATTTAGGGCTGTGAGACTTCAGCAAGGGACTGGCTAAACTATGAGGTGTTCTGCAGTCCAGGAGACAGAAATAGAAAGACAGCGAAGTGCCTCTTTGGATTTTCCCCCTGTGGCCAGGCAGCAGCGACAATGGAGGTCTGTGTGTGTAGGGACGGCATTAAAAAAAAAAGAGAAAAAAAAAAAAAATATATATATATATAGTTCCCAGCAGTTATCATGGAATTCCTGAATGTGAGCAGACGAAGAGCTGCAGAGCCCAGCGCCACTGGCAGGGCACTGAGCAAGGCTGCTGGCTTTGTGACAGAGGGAGGCTGCTGTGCTGGGGACACAGCGGCCGTGGCTCTGGTTGGCTCTGCAGCATCCCTCGGTGCCAGCAGCACTGCAGGGGTGGTTCCAGCTGTGTTTTACTCCTCTGCCATACAGTGTCTACTCACATATTATATGTATAGAAATATGCCGGCGCTCGTGTAGACCATCAGGGCCCGATTCTCGTGTACCCAAATCTTGCCATGTATCAGCTTGGTGAGATTTGTAAGCTATAATATTGTTTGTGAAGCCAGGTGAAGTATTTGGGAGTGAAACAGGAAATTTGGAGGTACTCTCCTTTGCGTCTTTCATCAGAGCGGGAAATGCATGTCACAGATACTCCTTGGGGATGGAAATTGTGGCTTTTACTCAGGTGGCACTGACCAGATGGAGGAGCGGGTTGGCTGTGGCAGCACCCACCCCGATGGTGGCCCAGCTCTGCCCGGCCCACTAGCACGGAGGGCACCACTAGAGGGCTCGCAGGATGGGTCTTGCCACGTCTGGAAGCAAACTAATTAAAACTGAGATGTGCTGGCACCGAGCCTTTCTTCTGCTACTGGCAGAGGTTAACAGAGTTAATATAAACGAGTACTCAATGATCACTTCAGATTGCCTCCTGGGGACTGCCAGCCATGCGATTTAATTCCTGTGTGAATCAGAAAGCGTCTTGTGGACAGACATCGGATTGATTTGGTCAAGCAAATCACTTTTGGATTTTTCATTCAAGTCTGCAGAGTCTGTACCTTAAATAAGTCTGGCTTAAAGTTTGATCAACCTAAAACCCTTGGGGGGAGCCTGTTTTCAGAAGAATATAAATGCTCTAGAAAGATAAGTATATAGGGCTAGAAGATTCCTGAAACGAGCCTCTTCTTTCACAGCCATATTTTCCTATTTTCAGGCCATACTGTGATAAAACTTCCCTAAACTGATCCTGTTATTTTCTAAAAATAGCCATGGCTTTTTTTCCCCACTGTTCCCTTCCTGGGAGTTCTTCCAGAACAGTACAGGTAGAATTGTTTACTAATTTCCAGCCTAATTTTATTGTGGCTCACTTATTCCCATTTGTTCTCATGCCATTTTTTCTTCATTAGCTCTTCTTCTTCCCCAGTGTATCCTCTCTATAAATAAGCCTGGGATAATCATATTTTGTGCCAGCCTTTGCTTGGCTGGGCTAAACAAGCAGAACTCTTCCAATTGCACATTCTAAAATAGACCATCAAGCTTCAGAACAGTTACCACAAGGCATGGGTACTTTTTTAAATCTTCTTTTACCCCTTTGACCATTAGAGAACATTGCACAAGTGGGAGTACTGTGACATGAGGAAAAATTACCATTATGTCTTGTTATGAAGTGTGGCAACAGAGTAGTTTTCTGGGACAGAATATTGCACTGAGAGACCCACTTTATGATGCAAATTGGCAGGTACTGGTCTAGATGAGCCATTTGCCTTTGATTTCTAATTTTTTTAATGTAGAATAGCTTAGTTGCTATAGAGAAAATCATCCTTGTATAAGCCAAGGAACATGACCTCAGAAAAATTGAAAACAAAGCATCAACAGCAGAGGAAATAAAGCAGAGCCTTCAAAACATCTCATATTTTCCTAAATTTTCTGGGAGATTCGGGAGCATATTAACAACATTCAGGACAGCATTCACATATTAGTTGCTTCTCCCTTATGGGCTGGTTCTTGGAAAAGGGAGAATGTTTCTAGCCTTGTCACAGTATCCCAGACTGCAGTGAGGCTTCTGTTCCTTTTGTCTTGTCTTCTGGCTGAGTTTCCATGCATGTAATGAGTTGCCATTGATGGCTTTTGACCACTCCTTTCAGCTGGGCGCCAGCAGCACAGAGTTGGCAGGCAGTGAAAACTGACTCTGTACAGGAATGAGAAGAGGGAAGCATCTCTGAAGGGCAAGGTTGAGTCCATGCAGTGCTCAGTCCGTGCAGCAAAGCTCATGGCTGGTAACAGTCAGTCAGTAACCACTGCTGACTATGGAATCACAAACCCTGAACTGTCCTGAGGCAGGAATGACAGGCACAAAGACAATCCCAAGCCTCTCAAGTTCCTATTAACTTGTCTGTTACACATAAAGCATTCTCTCTCCTGAGCATTCGTTCGTTTACACAAGCATTGAGTGTATCTGCAAAAGTATATCTGTCTTGACATTCTTTGGCTCTGTGATCAAGGCAATGCTCTGATAAAAAAGGGGAGTGAAAGGGCATTGTTTTAGCTGGAGGCCAAAAGCTGCTTGAAAGGAATGGAAAGGGAGGGGGATTCCACGCTGAAGGTAATTAAAGAAGATGAAGTACTTAAATAAAGTGAACGCTTCACTGCACATAGAACTAATGCTGAATTTCACTGGTCAGGGAAAAGAAGCTGAAATGGTGCTGCTCAGATTTGTGTTAATAATTTTCTTACATGCTTCTAAATGACCCAATTCACTTTGTTGTGGGAACAGAATATGATCCAACCAGTGCCCAAACGACTTTAGGAAAAACTCATTACAAAGAAAGCAAATTTTCTGCTATGTGACAAGACAACGTGTGAATGTTTTAGTATTATCTCACTGGTAGATCCAGGAGTTAAAGGAAATGGAGGCCTTGTTGGACAGACAGTGCCCAAGAGATGGAGTCACAGCTCCAGTAACTCATAGTCTTAACAGATGTAAGGGAAAAACAAGAGAGGTGAGAAGTAAGAGTGGCATGGTCTGCTGTGGAAATGTGCCAGTCCAGCAAGCATTAATGGCTCACAAGCAACTTTATCCCCTTCTCACAGTCAGTCTGCACTGAAAGAAAGGGGATGGAAATTTAATGAAGTACAGCTGCCACAGTAGCAGAGTGCCTAGCAGCAGAGTGGCTGCAGGCAGCTTGCTATGGCCTGGCTGTGTGGCAATTGCCAAGGTGATGTCTGTGAGTTCAGCTCCCAGAGCCTGTATATCCCGGTCAGCACATTGATTTGCCTCAGCGGCAGGGCCGAGGCACAGCCTGGTGTGGAGCCCCTCTGCCCAGCACTGGGCACCACTGGAGCAGAGGTGCTCGGGGAGATCTGGCTGGGCTGCACCCACATAGCTAATAATGCAGCTCAGCCTTTGCCTGGACCTCGAGCCTTGGTTGTTTCTCTGTATCACATAGCATTAAAGCTGTGGTGAAAACCAGATTTGATCGGCTTTGCTGCCAAATTTCCACTGACTCTAATGAGGCCAGGACTTCGGCCTGGCAAGCTGTTCGGCAGTGCTGTCCTCACAGCTGTAACTCAGATAACCAAAATAGACAAAATGCTTTGTGATTTTCCCCTTCTTATTTCTAGTTCATTTGCTAACTAGCTACGTGTACCAGTTGCCCTTTTTCTGTCTCTCAGGTGCTTTCTTCTGTTGCCAAAACGTCTCCCTCCCTGGCAGGCAACATGAAGGAGGATGGCACCCCTCTCCTTCCCCAGATGGTCACTGCTGTCTCCTCCTCAGCCACCAACTGCTGAATGTGAAAGGATTCATGACACGAGTGTTGACATAGTGAGAGGCTGAGAAATTCCCTGGCTTGTAGTACTGTCCTCAGCCCGACCTTCCTCTTCATCTCTATTTTCATTTGCCACTCAGGGTGGAGGAGAGCGGCCGTGAGTCATCCTAGGGGCTGATGACTCACATTTTTCAGTCGGAGCAGTCAGCATGCTGAGGGTTTCTCAAGGCTCTGCCCAATCTTTCATGCCCAGAAGCTCAGCAGAGGGTTTGTGCATGGGTTTCCCTTGCTATGATTTCTAGCCCCCAGTTGTTTTTTCACTGTTTCATTGTTTCCTCCCTTACCAATAGCTTTTCCCTGCCTCCACAATCCACTCTGAGCTTTCCAGTTCCTGACTGAATCTGCCTGCTCCATATATGCTAACATTTCCCTCTAACATCCCGTATGCTTTTGCTGCTTGGAGAGAGCCCACTAGTATTTACTGTCTATGTGAAATGCTGCTTTGTCATGGCTTGGACAGCCTGTGTCAGTGTGCTTGAGTTTATGCTAAGAAACACCACGTTCTTTTCAATGCTCGGTTGCTAAGATGTACATGTTGAAGTATGTAATCCCTTAGAGCTGGTATCAGCACAGCATCCTAGAATGGTTTGGGTTGAAAGGGACCTTAGATCATCCAGCTTCAAGTGGCCTGGCATGGGCAGGGACATCTTCCACTACACCATGTTGCTCAGGGCCCCATCCAGCCTGGCCTTGAACATCACCAGGGATGGGACATCCGCAACTTCCCTGGGCAACCACTCTCATAATGAAGAGTGTCTTCCTTATATTTAATCCACAGACTCTTGTAAAAAGCCTCTTTCCCCTTTAGGTACTGAAAGGCTGCTCTAAGCTCTCCCTGAAGCCCTCTCTTCTCCATGCTGAACAACCCCAACTCTCTCAGCCTGTTGCCATAGGAGAGGTGCTCCATCCCTCTCTGACCATCTTCCTGGCCCTTGTCTGGACCTGCTGCATCAGGTCCTCATCCTTCTTATGTTGGGAGACCATAAGAACTGGATGCAGAACTCCAAGCGGGTTCTCACCAGAACAGATAAGAAAAAAGGCAGTTCCCTATTGACCCAGAGTAGGGCAAAATCATCTCCCTTGACCTGCTGGCCGTGCTGCTTTTGATGCAGCCCAGGATATGTCTGGTGTTTTGGGCTGTGCGCATGCAGGGCTGGATCATGTTGGGCTTCTTGTCCACCAACACTTGTCAAGTCTTCCTCAGGACTGCTCTCAGTCCTTTCTCCACCCAGCCTTGGGATTGCCCTGGCCCAGGTTCAGGACCTTGCACTTGGCCTTGTTGAACTTCATGAGGTTTGCCCAGGCCCAGCTCTCAGGCCTGTCCAGGTCCCTCTGGATGGCATCCCTTCCCTCCAGTGTGCTGAGTGCATCTCACAGCTTGGTGCTGGGAGCAAACTTGCTGAGGGTGTGCTCAGTCCCACTGTCCATGTAGCCAACAAAGGTGTCAAACTGTCCCAGCCCCAGCCCCTGAGGAATGGCACCCATTGCTGGTCTCCACTGGGACACTGAGCCAGTGACTGCATTGTTTGAGTGTGACCATCCAGCCAAATCTGTATCCACTGTCGTATGGTCTGGGCCTCTCCAGTTTAAAGACAAGGATGTTGTGTGGGACGGTGTCGTGTGCTTTGTTTATACGAGTCCAGGTAGATGACATCAGTTGCTCTTCCCTCAACCACCAATGCCCTCACCCATCATGGAAGGCCACAAGATTTGTCAGGCACAATTTTCCCTCAATGAAACCATGCTGGCAGTTACCGGTCCCCTCCTTATTTTCCATGTACTTTAGTATAGTTTCTGGGAAGACCTTCTCCATGATCTTAACCATGGGTTAGACGGGCTACTTTCCAGCTGTTCGTCTGTGGTTCTTAAAATACCCATCCGGTCCCGAGTTGAGGTTTGCATGCCACCCATGGTGAGTGGCTGAAGCAGCTGCTAGGCCCAAGTATTACTTATCACTTCTTGTTTGCGGTTCACCTTCATGTCAGACTACAGCACCCGGAAGCAGCACACATGGGATCTCAGGGAGAAATGACAAGTAAGGAGGTTTTCCACATAGCAATGAGCTAGTTCATGAGAAGTTACAGGAAGAATTCTGCTTGATGTGTAAGGTAGTGGTGATACTGGAAGGGGATCTGAGTGAGAAGGGCACATGAGAGGTGCAATATGCTGGGAAAACTGGAAACGAGGAGAGCATTAAAGTGTAACAAAAAGTAATCACAGTAACCCTTCCCAGCTCCTTTGAACTGACAAATATTCTTACATTCAAAGATAAGCACACACAAAAAAAGAACTTATTTTTATCATACAGTGCATGACTGCTGTGTTGGCAGTGTTTTGTTGTCACTCTGCGTGGCTTTTAGTTGAGGTTACCTAGAAACAGTAAGGGACAAAAGTGTTTCACCACGACTGAGTCCTAATTGTGGGAGAGTTCATAGAAAACCCAGACTGTATCATGGGAAAGAATGGAAAGCCAAATTATGTTGTTCTTATGTTGTTCTTCTGTTGTTCTTTCAGCTTCTCTTTTACTTACAGACTCAGTAAAAAATAAATAGATGAGAGTTATGTGAACCAGTTATAGTTTAGATCTGTTATGTTTTCTCTGATTTCCTAGCTTAAAAAGAAAAAGATAAAAAGGAGAGAGGCAAATGAAAAATAACTTCATTTAGGGCTCTTAGACAAGAGCACTAGGCAGATGTTAAATTTTCAATCTCACCACAAATTTTGTTCATATATTAATTTTTTAAGAAAGAAAGCTTTTGTGTTTGTTGGAGAAGCAAACCAAACCAATATGAATTGAAACTCCAAACCACACTGCACTTGGCAGAATGGACAATTGGCTCATGGTCTCTGGATACATCTTTGCTTCAGTAGATTCAAAGATGCAGTCTATGTAAAGAAAACACAAAAACTACACCGTTTACCAAATTGCAGTGAATCTCATATTTTATATGGAAGGTTAAAAAACTTGTATTCCATCTGAACAAGCTCATGCTTATTATGGATAATAAATAAATGAGCTGCTAAAAGGCTATTAAGAATTTGAAGCTGCTCTGTCCCCTTTTTCTAATTATTAAATCTGAAAGGGTACCAGACTAGGAAGTATATTTACATAGAAATTCCCAGATCAAAGTGCTCCCAGAACAAAAGATTTGCTGGAATAAAGTAGCTTCCAAAAAACTCTGGATAGCTGCAGTCTTAGTGGAGCCAAGCCCCCTGGAAGCTGCCAGCCGTGTTGTGTGTCTTTTGGCACCTCTGCAACACATATAAATAGCTGGAGACCTTTCTGCAGCCAGGAACAAGTGAGATGAGAAAAGGCTCTGTTTCTAAATTTGAAAAGAAAGCTGTAAACAACAGGCATGCTGATTTTAGGTATGCCTGGGGACTTTGGGAGTCTGCCCTTTGGTCCTCTCTGCAGGCAAGGTCAACTTCCCCTCTGTTTTGTTTGGTAAACACAGACAGTGCAAGACTACAATCTGGGACTGCTCTTTCTGAGGACCAAATCCCAAACTGAAATGATGAAACTTATCCTGGGGTGATCACAAGCCCCACACTCAAACCTTTGCTTTAATGATGCTTTGCTAACCAGTTGTCCAGAGTGGCTACCTTAACAATGCTGCTGTGCAGTTCCTCAGCTTAACCTAGCCTTTGAAGGTGTCTGGCAGGGGTATTTACAGGGGAAATCTGAGGAATAAAGAAAGATATTGGGCCACAGAACATAGTTTCACACTCAGTAAATAGCTATTCATTACAATATGAGCAGTGGAAAAGTCCATATCCTTCCCTTGTCTAGGACCACCCTGTATTTGGCATCTGGCCACATGAATTTGTAACAGGCTTTAGAGGTCTTTGCTGTTCCCTAGTCCTATTGAAATGCCAGCCATATTTCAAACATCCATGAACTCTGCACACTCCACACAGTGAGCTGGAGATTCTGTTGATGTTACAGGTTTAACCACTTCTGATCCAGTCAGGAGAGAGCAACATGGTCTGCTGAAAAGCAAAGATGCACATTAAGCTATCTTTTCACAGATTTCCATTATCTAAAGACTCAGGGTCTCATTTCAAATGTTTTCATTTATTCTTAGCTGAAAATTTTGCTACGTTATTTTTGCAAAGGTGTTTGCATAATTTCATACAATCGTAGGACCATTTAGGTTGGAAAAGACCCAAAGCCTTACATCTACATGTTCTTCTATCTGAAGAGAAACAAAATCCAGCAAGACAACTGAGGCTTTTTCCAGCTACAGAGTTAGGTCAATGGCATTTTTATTCCTTTAGAAAAAAGGGTTGTATGCTATACAATGACCCCAACTGAAGGCAGTGGCTACCTAGGTGGTATTGTGTGTTAATGAAAACTGTATTTGAGTAGGCAGCTGCACATGGTGCATTTCACACCTCAGCGGCCCATAACCACTAGAATAACTTTTCACTTATGCCTTCCTGCAGACAAGGTTGTGAACTCCAGAAAAAAACTCCATAAACCAATGCCGAATCCTCCCAATTGCTCAGAGTGCTTCAGTTTATTAAGCCTTTTGGCTGCTTCTTGTATGCTTTTCTGCTTCACTGAAGTGACCCTTCAAAGATTTCAGCACACGGGACCTCTGGCTACAGGCACTTTTTCTTAGCTTGTTTTGCTAGTACGTTTTAGATACTATTTTTCAGAGTCATTGTTTCACTGATTTTCTACTTCCATCTTTGTAAAGCTAAATAGCAGAGGAAAAATTTTTACACCCTATTCTTTCTTTTTGGGTCTAGACTTGATGTAGGAGGGAAAGGTTAGTTCTATGTGCCACGAAAGTGTTTGTTGCGGCACTTCCTGTTGTGCTATTTGACAGGGTGCTCCTTCTTGTATTTGGCCAGTTGCTTTCACCCAACTGTTTTTTCCAGAATCCACAGCCCATTTATCACCAAATGGTCCAGGAGTATTCAAACATTTGTGCAAAGCATGTTTTCCTCAGAGATCTTGTTGTGGTTTAATCATTGCTGGCAACTAAGCACCACACAGCCACTCGCTCATTTCCCCTCCAGGGTGATGAGGGAGAGAATCTGAAGAGCAAAAGTGAGAAAATTTGTGGGTTGAGATAAAGATAGTTTAATAGGTAGAATTAAAGCAACAAGTGCAAGTGAATCGAAACATGGAATTCATTTGTTCTTTCTTTCACCACTTCCCATGGGCAGGCAGGTATTCAGCCATCTCCAGGAAAGCAGAGCTCCATCATGCGTCCCCCACCTCCTTCTTCTACTAACTTTATGTGCTGAGCGTGATGCCACATGGTCTGGAATATCCCTGTGGTTAGGTGGGGTCAGCTGTCCCAGCTGTGTCCCTTCTCAACTTCTTCTCACATCCCCAGCCCACTCACTGGTGCTGTGAGAGGCAGAAAAGGCCTTGGCTCTGTGCAAGCATTGCTCCAAACATCCCTGTGATATCAGCAGTGCTTCCAGCACAAATTCAAAACACAGCCCCATAGCGGTTGCTATGAAGAAAATGAATCCTGTCTTAGCCAAAACCAGCATAGGTATCCATTCTGTTACAGGTTTTGCTTTTTGTTATGTTTTCCACTACATTCTTGGGGATGTCATGACACTGTTTGTTGATTGCACCTATCACCACAATAAATTCGGCTTTATTAGTAGCATGTAAAAATATTTAATAACATATAGAGCGGAGTCTGGACACTACAAACGAGATCAATTTCTCTGTCTCACAAGGGAGCACTGTTCTTCCTGTTTTATGGGCAGAGAATAGAGCCTTAAAGAGTCTCACAAGAAAACCATAGCAAAACCTGCTTTGTTTTCTGAATCCTTTTTTAAATCCTAATCAGAGGACAATCCTGCCTTGCTCTCATTCCTCTGGTGTCATGAATCACAACGTGCTTAATTACCAAGTAGTGGTGTTCTTCCATGCAAGAATATTTTGTTCCCAAATCTTCATCCCAGATTCAAGACAAAAGAAATAGCTGAGAGGATGAAAGAGCTGTTACTTTAGAACAGCTGTTCAAATGCACGTAAACACTCTGCTGAAATGGCTTAGGCTATTTTGCCTATGATTTACATTTGTAAGAGGCCTTAATAACAGTTTCTAGTATGAAATTTCAGCTCATGCTTAGAGCAAACACTTGTACAAGTTGCAGTAGTGCCAGAATGGTGTTCTGCTCTCATGCTGTTCTGCTTGCTTACCTGCTGAGAGGGAAATGACTGGGGAAAAGCTGCTTCAGGAACATATAATGGAGGATGCTTTTCACCTCTTGCCTAATGATATTTATCCATTTTGTCCCCAGTGTTCCTTCCTCTAATACTTTCTAATATCCTCTCTGGTGGGTATTAGGATGGCTTCAGTTGGATTTCTGGTGAAGAGTTTCTGCATAGCTGATGCTCTGGGTTTGGGGTTTTTTTATTATCATAACAAGGAAAGTATCAGGACAGTGGGGAGACAAAACTGTTCCCTGACTGTGTAGCTAGGCTGAAAGGCCATTGTGGTGTGATGGAAACATATTTGATGGGTGGAAAAACAGAAGTCTGCCGTCTCTGTGGCACTGTGGGTCTTCTTAAAGGATACATTTTTCTTCCCGTATCATGAGCTCCTAAGTGGCTGGCATGAAAATACAGAGAGACATAAAAATGAGGTATTGCTACATTTCCAATATCCAGTAAAACTGCAGGGAAAGCTGTATGTGGTGATGGTAGAAGCAGATGTGTGCACACCCAGTACATCAGACCATGAGCAGGTATAAATTTGCCCAGTGTGCTGTCTTTCATGGAGGCACATCACTTGGAGATGATGGTAGTGTTACTGCAGCAGCACAGCTCTACAGTTGTCAACCTCTGTCATAGGTACAGGGTGATAATTTTAAATTTTCTCAGTCGCTAATGATAATTTGTTGATTTTTTTTTTTCCAAAATTTGAAGGTTTGTGATGAGAGAACAAATACTTCAGATTGAAGACTGACCTCAACAACCACGGGGTATGATGACAATTAAAATGTAGTGATTTTGCCCTGAACATCCTGGATTGAGTCGTCTCTTACTTTGCCGAAGCAGAGGATAATTGCCTTGCCTTGTCCCTGAGAGGGCTCTGTGAATATACCTGCTTGGTGGTGAGGAAGGCCAGCAGAGGTGCAGCCATGGGAATAAGTGGTGAGTATTGTCAACATAGCTTGTCTGTATCTTTTCCTCATTAGAGTGCACATGCTTACTGTCACATCCCTTAGAGCTGTTCACTGTGGGAGCTGATCATTTTCCCTCCAATGTACCAACTCGAGCTTCTTGGCTCTCAGTCATGGACCAGTCCCAGTGAAAATTATTGACAGTATTGACTGTGTCTGATGCTGGTGTCAGAGCTGTGGCAGCAGGGTGGCCCCGTGAGGAGAGGACAGGGGTGCCCCTTGCTGGGCACAGCCGGTTCCAGACAGCTCCAAACAATCCACCACAGGACACGGCTGAGCCCCACAGCCACATGGACAGCCTGTGGGAGAAAGGACTGAATGTTGCCCTGCAAGGAGGAGTGAGGGAAAGAAGTGTGATGAACACCTCGAGCCCTGAGGTGAGGGCAGGAGGACAGGGAGGAGACACCCCAGCAGTCTGCAAATCTCAGCACTGCACCCAGGGCAAGGATTTTCCATTGGGAAGGTTTTATTGATGATCCTAAGAGGCTGGGTTCCAAGATGGAGTGCTGCAATCTACAAGTGTAAAATTCCACTCGACAGTGTCTGGGGCTCATTTTTGCATCCCAAACTGCTGCTAGCATCTTGAATCGAAGACCATTCCCATTTAGAAACTGGTACTTTGTGAGGCTGATGAGTGATATAAACACAGGAGATAATGAGTGGGAAACTGTATCCTAAGCATTTGTCAGGTCATGACATGGCTGTGTACAGACAGATACACTGGCAACATCACAATCCCAGCAGCTTGGTTACAGAACTTGCTTCTTACGTGAAGGACGTCAGGTTTCTAAACATAATTAGATTCCTATGAATGCACAGAGGCACCTCATGGCATTTGCAAAAGTATCTACACATTCAACTTAAGGACAATAAGTGAAGTAATTTTCATCTCCTTATTTACATTTTGGATCTTTAACATTTTTTAAAGAGCTAGTGCTGGGAGGCCAGATATGTTACAGTTTATGTTTATTTCCTGACTAATTTATAGCTGTGTTCACAAGTATTACTAAACATTTTCACCATGTTTATACTATCACACAGCATGCATGCCACAGGATTATTCTAAAATTGACTGTATCTGTTTTAAAGGAATTCATGAAGATTATTTTCTCCCTACTATCGAGTTCTCATATAGAAGGCATAAACAACTACAGGGTATTGTAAAAGTTATATGTAAACTGTTAATTGTTCTGAATCAGGAATGACATATCTCATGGGGCCTACTGTGCTTTCCTTTCAAAAGAATTATCCTTCTCCTCCAGAAAGATTTTGTTTCCCAGTGATTGTTTCATCATGCTTCTTATTAAGGACGTTAGGTTAGACTAAGCACAGAAATGAAATCACACCTTTGACAGAGGTGACCAATCAAGCAAACCAAATTCATTGCACCCTGCTCAGATTGAAATGGGTATCAATACAACCAAAGTGTTAACCAAACAGTTATTTTCTTTTCTCTTCTCCTTTTTACTTTCTTGGATTTTGTCTCTTCTTTTTTCTTCTCCTTTTTATTTCCTCTTCCTTCTTTTTACCTTCTTCCTCCTTGCTTTCTTTTCCTTTCTTTAGGCCTGCTGGATCACAGATGGAGAACTATATTTTTTGACCTCAGTTCAATACCGAGGGCTTAAGCACAAAACTTACACCTGTTGCTAGGTCAAAGTGGTAGGTCTCAACGTCCACTTAGATATGCAATTTAGTGAAAAGAATTGGAAAGAATATGAGTTATACTCACATTGCAAGAAGAACCATCACTTTTGTAGGCAACCATCAGGATTTGAGGAAGTTTTCTTTCTGTAAGCACGATATGAAATGCATTCAGCTACTAAAGGCAAGGAAGAAATCTGATAAAAATCTCTGCTGACAATCTATAGTACAGGATGAAAGAAGGACAAACTAGCATTGGAGCAACAATTGCACTATCAATGTGCATTTAATGAAGAGAAAAATAAACATCTTAGGGTGCTGGAAAAAGACTAGTTTTAATTATTAATCTACAGGCTAGTTTCGTTTGACAGAGAAGAAAATCCATCTATCTGAGTTTTCTGGCTGTGCTCCCATTTTTTCAGCATAATTTAAAACAAAATACGGCATTTCCATGCTTGTTTAAAGGCTCTTCTTGCATTCCACTGGTTTTGTTCCGAGTTCATGACTTGAGGATTTTTCATTTTGTTGCCTCCAGCCAAGGTTTCCTATATTTCCAGTCTGGATCATGCTGAGACATTTATATTTAAGTTCTAGTTCTGATCTAAGGTTAAGTTGAAATGCTTATTGGCATCCCTCTCTGGCAATGGTGAGGTTATAAACACAAACATATAAATCCTATTTGATAGAAGGAATATGATTATGAAGGTGTCCCTTAAGTTTGTAGGTCAGCTTTGGATGTTTTCACATTATCTATATTGTCCCCCAGTGCCAAACCATCTCGTATTGACCTATGCAACATCCACCAAGCCTCCAGAGTGGATTACTTGTATTATAGCAATTTATGGGGCATAAGAGCAGTCTATCAGGAACAAAATAATTGAAAAGCACAGAATAGGCATGTGAAGCACTGGGTGGCTGCTGGGTGTTCTGCAGCACTTGATCACTAACAGCTGTGTACAGCTGTAACTCAAAAAGCAGCAAACAAGCTGTTGCCATCAAAAAATGCCAAGCTTGCAAGTAGAATTTTGCTTTTTTATTGGATACATTTGGGTGTTCGTTTTAATTATGTGTGACCCTGTAGAATTAGCTCTCATCTGATCTTAGAAAAGTTTTTAGGAAAGAAACAAAGTAAAATATCCAGGAAACCAAGCAGTCAATTCACTTTCCTTGCAGGACACAGGATGGTCAGTTCTGCAGGTGACTCATTCCCCAGCCTGCCTGCAGTGGGGACACAAACCTCTGCAGCCTCTTTTTGTGCTGGAGCTGTGCCTGGTATAATTTTGCCATCCTCCACCCCCAGAACTGAACAGGTTCCAAGAGCACTACAAGACAGCCAGGGTAGCAGCAACTCTGCATTCCTTCTACAAAACCCTAGAGACTGCCCTTTCTAAGTTGCTGGAGGCATTAATAAAATCAGTAGCTCTTGACATGCCAACTGGATTGAAAGGCTGTCCTGCTGTTGGTATCCCCAGTGTCCATCAAATTACTATTCAGTGGTGAAGAAGAGTGGGAATTTGTGGTTAAGTGTGAGTCAGACACCAGTACAAGCCTGGAACGAAGCAAATGAGCCCAAGAACAGGATTTGTATTATGATTAATGCTATTGAATAGTGCTGGATAATATTTGTTCTTTCCATGAAGTCACTGCAGGTGATAGCTTGAAAATGCAAATGCTCTCTGACTAACAGGCAGAAAGATGCCAGTTAAGCCAGCTGCAATCCAGACAGGCCACAGCAGTACCTGCATGTGTTACTGCTGCTTCAGCTTTTGGAGGAGATTCATGGAAAAGCTGGGAAGACACACAGAAAATCTGACCAAAGGTAGGGAATGGTAGGCAGCAGGTGCTGAGCTCTCTGCATGAAGGCTTCCTCTTTGTGCCACAGGTGTGGTCCTTACTGCTCTGTCCAGCTTCTGCCCTGGAAGCTTTTGCTCTGGAACACAGAGCTGGCACAGTCCACTGCTTTGCTAGAGAAAGGCACCTACGAATAGTTGGGGGCAGCAGCCAACCTGCAAACATGAGCTTGCTGAGAAGCTTGGAAACCTATAACATACAATCAGTGGTGCTGTGCTTATTCCATAAAAACTTTCTGAATTCGACTCTTGATGAGAATCATTTAGAATGGATCATAAGGAGGGGTATGAAAGACCTGAGAAGCAAAGAAGGTGCAAAATGACCTGGAGTGGAGCTATTTTCATTTAGTACTAGAAGACTTCATTGTTTTGCTCTACATTTCTGATGCAAATCAGTTACAGAAGCATGTTTTAACATTAGTTTCTCAGTAGAAGATCAATCTGAATGGCAAATGTTAGCAATAAGTCAGGAGACTGTAGAAGCATTTGGAGCTTTCTTCCATCCTTGCTGTAAAATTCACTTGAACAGGTCTTTTCTTTTATGCTATGGTGTGTAAGATTTTGTGTTTTTCCTGATCCCTCTTTGTGTAGCCTCACAGTACTATAAGAGGACTATCTAGAAGCAGCAGTCCACAGTAGTGGCAGCAGTTGAATTGCACCTTAACAGCACTTTGTCAGCACCTTGTTAACAGCTGCTTTTGTGTGCATTCTCCTCTAAAACTCCAATATTCAATTTTCCTAAGTGGATAACTACAGAAGACATTTTTTGCTATGCTTCTAGCTTTCCATGGGCTGAGGTTTTCATAGCTGATCCAACATTGTATGCAAAGTATATGTTTCACCTCTGTCTTTTTTTCCTTTGACACTCTCCTATTTAAGGC
The DNA here is from genome assembly GCA_013396875.1 of Vireo altiloquus. Lineage (NCBI taxonomy): Eukaryota > Metazoa > Chordata > Aves > Passeriformes > Vireonidae > Vireo > Vireo altiloquus. Next base: position 133,258 of record VZRF01007420.1, read on the forward strand.
AGGATGGGTACTAAATATGAAGTAAGAGACGTGGTTGCTTTTCATTTCAGTTTCATTATGCAGAGGGTACAATTATGAAACTGAACTGGCTGCCTACACTTTGTGTATTAGCCATGGTAACATAAATCGGGACACTGTTGAAAGGTCCTGGATATGAATGCCGGAGCAGGTGATTTTAAGGTGAAATGCCTAATTACAACGTTTCCTTACCTACATTTTCTGGGTAATAAGACTGATTCTGTGACTGGCTTCTTCAGCAGGTTTTGCTAAGTGGTGCAGGAGTGTGAGGGAGCCGTTCTTCTATGGCAAGTGAACATGAAGCTACTTCAGCATGCAGGCTGGCTCGTGGGATGCATTCTAAGTCCCATGTACATTGTAGTTTTGACAAACAGTGTAAATATTTACAGATTGTACTTCCTTCTAGCTCTACAAATAGGCGTCTTCATAAGAGAGAGAACTGAATACTATGTGTTTCCCATGCAGTGAGACAGATATGAACTGGGATTTAACCCTGTCATGACAGTCCATCAGATTCAGAGGTTTGTGGACGGCCATGACATGCCCCTCATCTAAAGACAGAGGGATCTGTGACTGTGTCACATCATGCAGGACTGCAGACTGTACTGATTGGTGCCAGCAGAAAGGCTTAATTTGCTTCTAAATGTGTGCTTGAGTTTGCAAAGCATTTGGGGAATGAAGGGAATATTATTCTGGGTGTAGAGACTTGGTGTTTCATCTGGTGTTAACAAAAGGCAATAAATGTTGAATGAAAAAGTACCATATTTAATGAATTTCTTCTCAGGGACAGAAATATGGCCTCTGAGTTGATTAGAAATTTTGTATGTTTATTCTTTTTATTTGTATTCTTATTGCCTAGTGGGAAAGGGAAGTGTGATTCTACTGTTTCAGTACACAAATAATAGGCAGATGTGGCTCTGCAGTGTTCAGTTGTTTGGTCAGGCTTCCCCTTAAGCTGTGATGAGAACAAATAAGCAGGAAAGGTTTTGCTTGGGCAAATAACCTTCGGTCTTCTGAGCTTCCTGGGCAGCATCCTTACACTACCAACTTCTGCCCTCTGAGAATAATTAGCTGATTTCTACAGCCAAAAAACATCACACTAAATTGTGCCAGCTTTTGATCACTGTGAACTGGGCCAGATTTAGATTTGCCATGTGGACATGAAATGTTATCAGTTCACTAGCCCTGGTGAATCAGTCACCACCACAGATAGGTTGACTCCCTGTTCTCCCTTCATCTTTGCAAGTGCTTTCCCTCAGTTTAATTTTAGTTGGTATAGTAATAGTAGCTGTTCTAATTTTTGTGCAATTTATTTTTTATGCCATCTTTGTTTTGTTTCTTCATCTCTACTATAGATGGCTTTTTTGTCATGATAAAATGATCAAGAAGGTTGGCACTTTTATAGAAAAATAGAAGATAGAAAGGACAAAAAGGAGTCTATAGGTACCAGCAAAATTATGGCTTATGGGTAATTTTGCTAACAACAGTTTCCAGTTTCATGAGATCAATTCTTAACTGAAAATCATTCCAACCTATCATTTTATACCAAGATTTATTATGTCTATGAAAAAAACTGAGTGACTATTCCCTTGTGTGTCTACACACACCCACACATTTTTAAAATTTATTTCTTCTTCCTTTTTTAACCTATAATAATGTGAGAAAAGTCCAAGTGAGAATTATGGCTTGGCAGAAATTTAGACTAGGTTATATTGAAAAGATTTGGTGTTGTTATGATGTAAAATTATTATATGCTCCTGTGTCAGAAAGGGACATATAAATCATCTTTTACCCAATTACTCCCCTAATTTTCTTCCTTGATGAAAGGATGTGATTGATTGTCATAGGCTAATTACATTTAATTCCAGTGTGCTGAGAGAATGTAATAGGATGCATAGGGCAAGTGACAAGGTTTGGTGGCTGACTAAGCCATTAGCTATTTTTAATGACCTGCTTGGCCTGTAGCAGTACCTGAGGTGGGAGTGATTGCTTTTTCCTAAGAGCAGAAGGCTAGGGACAGCTTCCCCTGACAAGACCTCATAAAACGAGGCATTTTGAAAATCCATATGGTTTTGAGAGGCCATGACTGCAATACAACTTTTCCAGACAGTGACTTTCCCAGTGTGATTAGGCTGAAGCATTATGGGAAGGTGTTTTTGCAAACTGAATTGCTGGGTTGTCTCCCAAAATGTGAGAGTATCAAAATATGGGAGTTCAACATGTGAAAATAAGGATATATCAGAAAGCTACACATTCTCTGTCTTCATTATCAACACATGTAACTAAGATAACTTTCTTGGTCACTGCAGAAAGGAAGAGGAGAGGAGTTTATTGATACTCACTGTCAGGTGACTGACCTAATGATGCCTTGGAGATCCCTACCTATGAAAAAATTGTACGAATGCCTTCTCTGTTGGCTACTTTATTGCATCTGAAGTAAAAATCCTGCAAGATTCAGGAAAGAAAGTAACAGATCCAAAGTATCTTATAATTTCTTCTGTCTAAGAATCTTGTATTTATTGTTCTCTTTTCCTTTTATTTCGAAGGAAAATGTTTCTGGTGACAGCATGTGGAGTGTGTGTTTGCATACCAACACATATTCTTTAAAAGACTGCCTTGACATTGGCTCTGGTATTTTCCCTGTCTTTAAAACCTAAATCTGCAGATGATCTATTACAAGCATAGTTTCATTTAAGAGCAGCACTGGAAACTTTTACCTTGTAAGGTGTCAGCCTTATTTAATAAAGCTACTTGGATCTGAAGGAAACAGGTAAACTGTTCTATAGGTGATTAGATTAAGAAGCGGATACATGGTAAGAAGAAAATGATTCTTCCTGTCGCCAGCTGCATGATCAGCTCTGGCTGTTGTTAACTAAACCAGATAGCTGTACTGTCATTGTCAACCAGTCTGCTGCTCTGTGAGCTCAGGTTCAGTTGTGAGACAGTTTTTGTCTTTCAGTGCTAAGAAAAGCAGGAAAAATTGTTATGTTTTTCACCTGAACAGTGAATTTATTTTAAATTAATAAAATTTTGCTGACTTACTTTATTCAGGCCTGTGAAAATTAGGGAGCACTGATTTATTCCATCTGAAAGCCTCATGGGCTGGGAATGTGTGATAAGGTGAAGCAGCTGAGTTTATAGGAGTTTACATATTAAAGTTGCAACCTTTCAAGAAGCAAGTATCAATGTTAAATGTTACATTTTGGAGATAAATAATCTTTCAAACTGAATGTGATGGTACCAAATGTGCTAAGCTGAAATATATACTGGTTGTTTCTAAGCTCTCTGTGACTGAGATCACCCTTTGCAGTCTCCAGAGGAATTGGTCATAGATTGGACTAGACACAAGGAAACAAATGGAAGGCAAGAATGTTGAAAATGTAGTTCCCGTGCTAGAGAGCTCAGAGCATTCAAGAACAAACAAATGCAGAATGGCTGAGGCTCTGGTGCAGCCTTATAGTTGTGTTAGCTTCTTCAGAAAGCTGTGTTTTCCCAGAGCTTTGCATTGGGTTCTAGATGGGCTTGGAACTTAAATTCAAGTTCAGGAGTTGCAGCCAACTTTCAAATCCCCACATGTGCTGCCTTTCTCTAAATCCCAGACTTCCTGTGAACTAGAATAGAGTGAGCAGCAGTTTGACTGTTTGGTGTATCATTTGTCTTTGAAAAGTGCAAGACAGACCATTCATTGAAACAGCTGCAAGATATCATGTCACATAGCTTCTCTAAGAGATACCCCCCAGATAACCCAATACCTACCCTTCCCTTTTTGTCACTCCTTTTCTGGGAAATAATATACTAGACCAGTTACATCCAATATCCCATGAGAAACTGCAGCACATTGCAAATCAATGAGTAATGAGATTTCATTTTTTATAAACCCACATTCCGTAGAGACAGGGAATAAATTGTAATTGCAGATCAGAGCTTTATCATTGATTAGGAGATACCAGGGGGTTTAATCCTAATAAGAATTAGTAACAATGTACATTAGCTTTCACTTCGGTCTACATTTGCAATAATTTCTTTATATTTGTTGAAAATGACAAAAAAAGAGGAAGAAAAGCTTTCTTCTTTGGTGGCCAAAACCAAGCTAGTGAGTTCTACTTGAAGAGGTGTGCAAGCCTGTAGTGCACAGGAAAACAGGGCATTAGTTTGTGGAATACATAATCTCTAAACAAATGCTGTTCCTGGTTGTGTGAGTTAATGGACAATTACACTTCAGCGACCTGTAGCAGGGAGGCCAGTATCCCTTGGGGCATCGCTGGGTGGCCTGCTGGCATTACCATCAGCCTCCCTCAGGTGCTTTGCCGTTTCTGAGCATTGGACACTGTGCTCTGATAGCGTGTTAGAGGGCAATGTGTGAGAAGCACCCTCTGAAGCACCCTGCCATGAGAAGCAGGGATGGTGTTCACTACCTGTTGCCTTCACAGTCTTTTCAAAATGACTTCAGTATGCAAGGAGAGGAGACATTCCTTAAGGTAGAGAGAGCAGGATTCCTTTTGCAGTCATGGTACTAACTCAGTATGATTCTGAATAAATCCTTTCTCCTCACTTAGATTCATTTTCAGGAGCCATAGAATCAGCCACTGAATAATATTTGCTTCTGTTATCGTGTGTTGTTAATGACTGGGAAACGCTTTGCGGTCTGTAGGCGAATGGCACCAGATTCATTGAATACACTGTGCTGCTTAAAATGCTGGGCATGTGTGAAAGGGGTAGATGAAAAGGGGCTGATTGTAGAAGCCTTTGAAATCTGGGTTAAAAGTTTTCACAGATTTCTGTGGGCTCTGGATCAGATAGCAAGTGTGAAGAGAGGGATGGGAGAGAAAATCTTTTGCAAGGTCATCATCTACTTGTTTTTAAACAAGAAACCAAGCCAGTGCACTTGAGATTGATTGCCCTTTTTCCTTTTACTTGGAAAAAGGAAGGTGAGGGAAACATTACTGGTATCCCATTGATGTGCATCCAGTTTTGGAACAGAACACGGAAACCTTCAGCATCATCGCTGTCTGAATTTCTGTCTGCAAATGATGAATGCAGTCATGAAGATGGAAAGAACACTCTATACTGCAGCCCTGCTCAGCAAATCCTCTCACAAATAGACCCTCCAGCTACTCAGAGTCACGTTGCCTGGTTTATTTCAAGGGTCAGTGCCCCGGTGAGGAATGTGACATCTTGGGCCATTTATATAACTGCCCCATCGTGTAACAGGTGAGCAGGAGTCCATGTACAGTGTAAACAAATGCCTCTGCCATTTCCCCCTGCATTGTTAGGCTGATCATAATGAACGCAAAGCTGAAGCCAGGGAATCAAGGCTTGGAGCCTACTTAGAGATTCAAGAGGAAGTGCTTCAGTGAGGGCACTTCCCAGTGTGTTTTAGGTGAAGGCTAAAATATTTGCCCTGCCTCTTCTGTCTCATTGTTAGTTCACTTTTGCACCACCTTGGCTGGATGCTGGAAATACTTGTGCTCTGAGGAGAGGAGGGAGGGTAGTTGACTCCACATCTTGTGGCATGGTCCCAGGAGCTGTGGTCTGTGTCTGAATCCTTATTTGGTCTCTGTTCAAGTTACGGTGCCTGAGCTTCTTGTCTGTGAGCAATGTATTATAAGGGAGGCTGCATTGGTTTGGTGCTTCCCAAAGGAAGAGCTGTCTGTCTTCATTGCCTCTATTACAGACTTCTCCTTACCTAGGAGCTTGATAAACACTGACGCAGACTGGGGAAATGTGCCCTGACTGCACTTAGTCCCTGATGAGTGTGCACATCAGCTGATAGTCAACAGCTTTTCTCCTTCAGTGAATCTGTGTGAAAATAGAGCTCGTGCATCTAATTCCAATCATTAAAAAAAGAACATTTATAATTGTTCAAGGCCAACAATTTACACAGTTTGTGCACAGCATAAATTCTGGAAGATGTCTTACAGCTTTTGCAGGTTTCACTTCATTTACAAGCAGCATACTGTTGTATCTAGTAAACGCAACCTGATCTTTAAAAAAGAAAGACATTTATCCAGACTTACTGTGCCTTTAATGTAGTTATCATTAATAAAAATTTTGGATAACTAGTTGCACTTTCTTGGGGGAAATTCAATAGCAATAGGCATTGCTTGAGCCCAGATGAATGTGTTTTAGAAAAGTTTCATAAGCTGTTACTTTTTTTCTTAATGTGTGTTTTACTGACAAACACACAGTTAAAGGTGGTGTTGTGCATATTTTATGCTACCTAATAAATATTTTATTAGCCTTATTAACCAGTTTAGAGGGAAAGAACAGAAAATTAATAGTTTATGTTAAGATGATGTCAGAAGGCATATAACTCTTAGAGCTAATATATTTGCCACTTTTCCCAGTTGGTAACCACATTGTTTTGTATCTGCACAGCAATCCACATTATGCTGGGCCATTTCCCTCTGTGCACATAATATTTATCATTATTGTGTTCATTAAATCAGCATCCTTTAACAGATTTTTGTGTTGCTTGGATTCTCCCTGTGCACTGAGTGTCTCATTTATTGTCTACTTTAGTGTTACTTATCTATTAGAGGAAGACAGATAAAGAGTGAAAGAAGCAGCAGTGCTCTGATGCAGAAGTCACAGTGAGCAGGAGGTCTTGCTCTCAATGTGTGGCTGCAAGTGCATCATCCCACTACTTCTCTAAGTCAAGCAAGAACTCATCTTATGCTCCATACATGTGTCACAATCATGGCAACTCCTTTAAATTACCAGCTTTGTGGTCTGTCCCCGTGCGGACACAGACCTGAAGCCTGCTGGATTCCTTGAGGATTGGTTTGTCAAGCTGGGATAGTCTTTATTATCCAGGAAAGAGTCAGGAGAAGAGCATGTCAGAAGCACGGGGATATGCAGTAGGAGTTTCTCCCGGCTAGTCACAAGCAGGGAGTACACACAAGGACCAAAGCAGAGAGAGAGGCAAAAGTATTTTGGACATCCTTAGGAGATCCAGAGGTAGATGTTCTTTATGCAACGCCTACTGAAAATGTCTGTGGACATAGAGATATATCAGAAGACATGCTCTGCTGAGAATCAGTGGCAAACAAAGAATTGGGAAGGTTTTCTCTTGTTTGGTCCTGTTTGAAACAGCCCAAGTACAGCCCTTCAGCACTCAAGCAGTCAAAACATCTAAGTTGTTTGAAGAAGCTATCCATAAGTTTTGCTGCCAGGCAACTGAGATTCTGGTTTTTGCTTCCTTTAGTTTGTGCCTAGCCCATCTTTACTGGAAACACGGTGGTGAGAGAGTGGAAAAGATTTAACAGGACTCGCAAAGAAGGGAATGATGCTATACTAAACCTGACTCACGGTAATCCCACTAAGCCCTGTGGAAAGCCTTAGTTATGATTTTCGGACCTTAGATTTGGCACTGAAAAATATGTCCAGAATAGCTCAAAAATGAGGCATTTTCTGCCTTACTGTGGATTTTCCATCAAGAATTCCTGTGTAAGGTCTGCCAGTGTCTGATGTGCTTAGCCTACTGTATGAAGGCTGTCTGGATCACCACTCTCTGTCCTGTGCTTTTCATTCTGGACACAGTCCAGTGTCCCTGATGTCCCATTGATTTCAACTTGCATGGGATTAATCCCAGCAGTTGCCCAAGCATATTAATTTCATGGTTGTTTGTGGTTGTGTTTTGGAGATTACAAGGGTGCTGACTGTTATAAATATCTTTATAGTTTGGCCTTATAAAAATGCAGTGCCTTTACAGTGTTCTCATGCCTTTATTATTGTCATTATCGAGTTACCCCTTTTATATCACTCTGTGGTTTAAAAGTAGAAAAACCTCCTTAGAAAAACGTAGCAGCCTCCTCCATAGAAGAATATGATTTAATGACAAGTCATTAGCTACAGAGCACTAAGACTTGTTTTGTGAGCATTTAGCCTAATTCACTAGCCACTGCCAGTCTCAGCATGTGGGTCTTAGGTCACAGCACTCCACTCTCCCAAGTTTCTTTAAGCTCTGTGAGAAGCTGTCTAACTAGAACAGTGACTATGCCCATATGTCACTACCTATCTATGGAGGCAAGTCTTGAGAACAGGGAGCTAAAAAGGGTTCACATTCTCTTGGCTTCCGTATCAAGCAGCTTTACGTCAACATCTTCAAGTTACATCTAGCTTTGACCTTCAGCATCTGACTTGGGACTTTCCAGACTGATGTTCTTTAAATCAACAGTATCGAGCTCAGAGCCCAGAGTCCAGTCTCTTTTGTTTGGGCTACTTTAGGAAATGCACGTACAATTGCACTGTGTGTGAAAAGAACCACAAAGAAGCCCAAGTGCCCAGTTAAGTGCCTTGGCACATCCCTTCGAACCCCACCAAGCAGCTGTTTCAGTCAGACACGCTTGATTTCTGTAGGTATGAACTTTCCATGAAAATCAGGCCTAATTTTTGTTTCTGGACACAAACTCAGATAGTCAGTTGCTGATGGCTCCAGCCTTAAAACCCAACAAGGTTCTCAGGCATCGTCACCTGCAGGATCCAATTTTACAGGTGTTCCCAGGGCTAGTTCCCTGGTTCAGGCTTTGCACCAGACAGTAGTGGTTAGGATTAAGAACCAGTTTACGGCCCTGCACTGCCTGATTTAGTAAGAATTTGCCTTCCAGTTTTCCACTTCTGGCCTGCATTGCTCATTTTGCTGAATCCCCTCTCCTCCACATGATAAACTTAATCCTTGTTAAAGCAAATTACTTTTTACTGTTGAAAATGTGAAGTGTCAAGCTGCTTGCTCTTCTTTGGGGGTCTTAGTGCTGTTGTAAATCTGGTCACGGGTGATATGTCTGGCAGCTCCCTAGATCAGTGTCTATAAGGCATTTTAATCCAAGTCACACTTTGATCCTTCAAGAACATTTTCCCTCCTTGCAGCAGTGGGGAGGTGCAGGGCTAGCTGGAGAAGGTGTCCTTTGTACTATGTATGTTGCCTGCAGTACTTTAGCAGTCAGTATTCAATGGATGAAAAGTGCAGCCCTAATAACTTAGGGGCAGCTGAGTAGCTCCACACTCTGTCCTGAAAGATCCTAGCCTTTCTGGAAAATTTTTAACTGGAATGACTGAAAAAGATGGTGCTTGCCTAGACCACCCATGCAGGTTATCTCTTCAGCGAGTTTCCAGAAGAGGGTAGACAGCCAAGTCCTTTTCACAACTGGCTCATTGACACCATCTGCATGTGGTATCTGACCTGGCAACAAAAGTCATGGTAGGTATGCTGGCCACATGAGCTGTAATGTGCTTTCACTCCTGGAAGACAAATCCATCTTTGATAGGTAAGAAATGACACCTGAACAGGGAACTTAGCACTGTTTGGTGCATTGTGCTAGTTGAGAAGCTGTCACACTGTTGGGATGGCTCTGGGGGGATCTGTGCAGAACCCTGAGGAGCCAGGCAGGATGCTCTTGGTATCAGCACCCTGGGCAAGCACAAAATGCCAGAGTGTGGAGCCAGCACTATCACGCTGAGATTCATCTGGTCTGCCAGCCTTCTCCTCGTCATAATATGACTCCTCACTCTTGTCATTACATTTATTTGTGCATGATGCAAGTGATGATTTCTATCCCTGATTCATGGAAAGAGATTCAGAGAGACACAGGACATGTTTCATATGTCCAAATTGCACGTGAAACGAAGCACAGTCTTAGTGTTAACTGAGCTATACTGGAATGAGGCAAGCTGTGTTAGCTGAAGTATGTGCTTGGATTAATTAGCAGCCCAGGTACAATGAAAGTATTGCTTTGAAAATGTGTGTTAGCATCTCTGTGTGTGGATTTTAGGAATATCATCCTGCTTAAAGTTTATAGAATGACCTTTAGTCCTATTCTACAATGTGGCATGGGAGCATGAATGACATAAGTGACCCTGTTCTCCTCACGTGAAAGGCAGATGGACAAACAGGAGTCTCTTAATTTCCTGGTTAGCACTTTAACCACTGGACCTTTTTTCCATAAAGACTGTTCACAGGGGAACTGTTCATAGTGACTTATGGTTTTGCATGGAGCTAATTACATCTCAGTCCTGCTATGGTTGCTTATTCCCCCAGATTCCCTTGTTTTGTGAAGTTTTCTTTCTTACACCCATTCTTTCCCCTCTTTCTTTTTGCTGTGAAAGATTCTCTGGCATGACTCAGACTTTTTTTTGCCTTGCACAGCATTCAAGATGCAAATTGTAGCTTGAACAGCTTGTTGGAGCACGATGCTCTAAACAGAATAATGGATTTGATGAGAATAATGGATTTGTTTCCTCAGTTAACAGGAGTTAACAAGATTCAGTTAAAGGCCTTTGCCTAGGTGAAGCCTGGTAGATGACATGGGTGTTTCTGCACTGTACTTTCAGCCTGACAGCTCCCTAAGGAAAAGGTGGTTGTAATTATTTTTTGGAATTATCTTCAGGTTTATTATCCTGTGCCCACACATGCACTCTTTAGTTTTTAAGATTTCAGACAATTAACTGCTTCTCATGATGAATATTCCCTCTTGATTTGTTTTTAATTGGAGTGCTCCTAAATCATCAGTGTGCTCATACATCATTTAAAGAAAACATCAGCTCTCTTCCTACTCTCAGGTTGCCTGCACATGGATTTAGAGTATATACTCCATCTGTCCTTCTCCCTGTGAAGGAGAGTGTATTTCACACTGTCTCTGGCTTTCAAATATATGGCTGAATGAGGGACCATGTCCATTGCACCCAGCTGATGCTTATAATGAGGCAGATGTCACCTTCTTATCCTTTTCCATCCCCTGTTGATCTCAATTTCTAACAGTCTTTTTCACTGTCCATGCAGGTGTCAGGGAAGTACAGTATCACGAGGGGTGAGGAGTGAAGAGCACTAGGGGTTTGTCTGCACTGTACCCTGCATGGTGCACCATAGAGCAACACCTACCAATACCCAAGTAAATACTGAGCAAACTAGCTGGGATACAGAAATGACAGAATGGGCTAATTCCTTCTCCTCTAGAAGAGTGTCAAACAGCATTAGGCTTTGTATCAGGAGGATCTAGGTCTCAGCAGAAAGGGAGACCCAGTAGTAGAATATAGTCTGTTTTCTGATGACAGCTTTCTCTGAAGCAGTAGCTGTTTCTTGTAGTGTTTAATTAACTTAGCAGGAGAAGCATGATCAAGTCCTTAGTGCCATGCTCTGGCCAACTGGAATTAGACTACTCCAACAAGTTCATTTCAAGATGCTCCAGTATGTCAGCACCACAATGCAGTCTGCTCTCTGTTATGGCTAAGAGCCTTGTTGACTAAAGGAGACAAAGGAAAATTCCAGCATAGGAATTCAGGTGTGTCTTGCATGGCTCATCCTTTTTACCCAGGATGTTTGGCTCTGTGGAAGCATTTATATTTTGATATTTAATTCTGCTCATTACCCTCTTAAGTAACTGCATCATTACCCTTTTTGCTTATTTGGTATGGTCTTCCAAGCAACAGACTGAAGGATGAATCAATTTTTTAATAGATCAAGCAGGAGAATAATACATATCAGTCCGTTGTTCTATCTTTCTTTTGCTTGATCAAAACGCTTAATTCATTAATGCATTTATGCTGTAAACTCTCAGCTCACAAAAGTGTAACAACAGCTCATTATCTTTCCAAATATTCATACAGCACATTATGGAAGTATGTTATTAACTTTATTGAATATGTATGTATAATTTGAGTGTTGTGGTACAAGTGAATGTATCTGACTTTGCAGAGCTGTTTAAATCTAACTCAAATAATGAGATCAACAAGCACAACAAACGGAGAACAAGTGCACACATAGACTGTTTAAGTAAGTTGATATCCTTCTATGAAAAGATCACCTGCATGGTGGGTGAAAGGAAGGTGGAAGGTATATTTTTCTGGATTTTAATAAGGCTTTTAGTACTGCCCTCCACAACATCCTTTTGGGCAAGTTGGCCACTGGGATGAATGGGTTTGTGATGTGCTGGGTGATGAACTGGCTGAAGGACAGAGCTCAAGGGGTTGTAGTGAATGGGGCTACATCTGGCTGGCAACCAGACACCAGCAATGTTCCTCAGGGTTCAATCCTAGGGTCAGTGCTGTTCAATGTATTTGAACAATATCAATCAATGATCAGGAGTTAGATGTACAATTAGCAACTTCATTAACAATACCAAGCTGGGAGATGCTGTTGGCTCTCTTCAGGGACAAGAGACCTTGCAGAGGGATCTAGATAGACTAGAGCATTGGGCTGTGCTTAATGGGATGAAATTTAAGATTTCTGCACTTGAGACGGAGTAACACCAGGCATAAGTATAAATTAGGAGATTTTACTGTTGATGCTAATGCTTTTATGTTCATAATGTTTAGTCTTTTTAGTTGTTACTATGGTGTGAGGGGAAAAAGTGAACTGGACATCTGGGGGAGCTTGACAGGAACCTGGTCAAACTCATTCCACCGAGTTTGGGCAGAGCACAGAGGCTGGATGGAATGGTGACAGTGACATACCTAGGCCCTGAGCAAGCAGTGTGGCCATGTGCTCAGTTCACAACAAGCTGGAGATGTTCCCGTTGGTGAGGAATTCAGCCCATTTGTACCAGACAGGAGACCAGGAGGCTGGTTTGGTTTAACAGAGAAAAGCAGTGACCTGAAGCCACGACATGCATTTCTTGCTGGTGATCCTGGGACTGTGTTGCATGTGTATGAAGTAGGTGCAGAGCACTAAAGTGCTCTCACCCACCATTTCAGATGAATATCATGGAGATCTATGTATTTACTGTGTCTACCAAAAAGCACTTAATTACTCAGAGCCCTTTTCCTCTTCTCTGCTTTGTTAAATAATGCAGAAAGTAACTGCAAATGATAGCCCAGTTTACTGGTCTGTGATTTCAGTGTTTGCTGTGCTGCAATGTTAAGTGCAGAGTCTGTGATGTGTGTGCTGTAGTTCCCATCTGCAGCAAAGGCAGATGTCAGAGGCACCTGGAAAGCAGGTGATGTTGAACCAGCCAAAGAGCAAACTGCAGATTTTGATGCTAAAAAAGTTCAGGTTTAGCATTTCTAAGTGGTACAGAAGAATGCTTGCATGAGTCTTGTCTCATCTAGTTCTCTCTCTGAATTGTGATTAAATATATTGGAGTAGGTAACTTTTTCCGACCCAGTGCAGCACATTCAGCAAGTAAGATCTTTGGGGAAAAAATTCTTGATGATGCTACATTTCAGTGTAACAAATGCAACTCTGTTACAATTTAATAACTATTCATTGCTGGTTTTGAATTACTTTTATGGTCTCAAATCACCACTTTTCTAGCAGAGAAGTGGTGGCAGCTAGAGTTATATATGTCCTTTGTTGTTCGCCTCAGCAATACAGCTGTTGTTGAATAAGCCACAGACACTCAACCATCCTCCTAGACCCCAAGGAAGTCCCCTAGGAAGGGGAAGTTAGAAATATGTGACAGAAAAGTGCTTTGTTATATGGGTAGGAGTTTCTTCAAGGCCACCTCGAATTCTCTATCAGTGTCAAGTTCACTCTGAATAAGTAAAATAAAGATAAATAAAAGAAGAATTATTGTTACATCTTACTTTCCATGTAAGATCATGGTCAGAGTTTATTTATTTATTCTAGCAGGATCTTCTTTTGCTGATGAATATATCCATTTCCAAGTCAGCGCTTGTTCACTTTAACATGGGTCTGAAGCCAAGCCAGAGTCTTAAGTAACTTCAGCCTTTAAAATAGTTTGAGCAATGTGTTTATATTAACTGAAGCAGAGCCTTACATGCAGCCTCACATGACCGTGGAAAACTAGAATTTCAGTTCAGAGGCCACATGTTGTGCCAAAGGCCCATTTTCATTACTTTGTTGAGAATGTACTTGCTTTTGTTCTTTTCTTACCCCTTTCTTAATTTGTGATCACACCTCCTTCTTCCACTTATGTTTCATTGTTAGCTTATTCCTTCAGTTCTCATCTCTCTGTTTTCTTTGCTCAAGGGTTAAGAGCCCCAAACACAGATTAAAAGAATTATATCAACATTGTCTGTTGGTTCTGCTTCTATTGACAATACCACTGCTTTTTAAGGATGGTATTTGATGTACTGTGCTGGCTTTTTTCTTTTCAAAGTTATTTGGGGAGCTTTCTCCAAATTCTTTGCTGGTATTAAATTATCCTAGTCATCTCATCTCTTAAGATAGAGGAGCATGCCTTTATTTTAAGAAATTACATAATAACATATTCTTCAAGGGGCTTCATGTCTCTTTCACTATTTTCACTCTGGTTCTTGTCATTCCTCTCATTTTTCTCTGAGATAGAACCATCTCTTCTGCACCTGTGTCTTCTGTGTTCTCCATGATTTGGGATGAGCTTTTTGGGATCAGGTTCTGCAGTGTGGTGACTTGTCTGGTTCAGGCAAGACCTGGAGAATTTGATCCTGCGTGTAAGCTAAAACACACATTCTACAAAAATATAGGTGTGAGGTTTTTTTACATAGTGGGATTTATTCTATGACAAGACTTTAATGCTAAGCTTAGCAAAACTTCTTTTACTCTTCTTAAATGATTTAAAGATAACATAAGGCAAAGTGAGTCCTGGTCTTCATGCAGTTAAGTCAGATTTTTCAAGTAGCATAGAAGGCAATACACTGTTTGAATCTGAATTGACCTACAGTGACACTGCAGCCCAATGGCCTGACCAGTTCAGGACTTTTATGTCTTAAGAAAGTACATGCAGAATATGTGCTGCCTTGACCATTCATGTGTATATGGGCACACTCTGATTGATTCCCTCTAACTATAGGTCCAATTTATCCAGTATTCCTTGCCGAGACATACCAGCTGAGGTTCTGGAAAGTATTTAGACGCATGACTCTTGCTTAAGGCTGAACTCCATTGATTTTGGCCAAGGTTCACAAGCCTGCATAAGACTGAAATCGATGCTGTTCAGGTATGGAGCTCAGAAAGACAAAGACAAGCCAGTCGGCTCTGACCCGCAGGCACTCATTTAAGTCTTTTATTTTCAGCATGTGGGCAGCCCTCTGCCTTTTCTAAACTTCTCAAAGCATAGGTCCAGATTGCTATTTGGGGCACCAGCTGCACACATACCAGAACCCTGAAATGTGAGAAATAAAGTAGCAGTCCCCCATGTAACTACTGTCTTGAGAAGTAAATCCAAGCACGAGCAGTGGTTTGTGTTTGATAATGTGTTATTAGCAGAACTCCTCCTGCCTATGTTCACGCCAACAACTCTGGCACAAAGCACCACTACCAGTGATGTTCGTATTCTCTGATGGCAAACTGTGCTGTAGTCTTTACGATGCAGGCCAGTACAGTAACATGTTGTTACTGCAACATGTTACTGTAATAAACATGGATTTGAAATAAAGTTTTAAAACAGAAAAAATTCAATGGCTGTGGGTCAAGGGCAAAGCCTAAGTAATTTTTTCCAAAGACCCAACTTCTGCCAGATCTTCTGGTTCACCCACAGACTGGTTTCCCTTGAGCTATGTTGGCTTCCCTCTGCTTAGGTAATGCCATGACTCTCTGCCAGGCTTACCTCATACTACAAAATCCTTAATACTGGGCTGGAAGAGGTTGAAAGGTCTCTCTTGATCTTACAGGAAAGAAGCCTTATTTCAACATGGCTGTGGGTTTGCTATTTATTTTTTTCATCAGTGCTGTGTTGCCAAGTCTGGCATATTTATCATGAATTTCATAGTATTTGACTTCCTGTAAAACAGGACCTAAAATATAAAAAAAAGTGCTGATGTCCCAGCTCTCATTTTCAAGTGATTAAACAATAATCTCAGCCTTCACGTAAAAAACACATTTCTAGGCTCAGCATTGTTGAGAAGTAATTGGAAATACTGTTTGAGGCACTTGAAAATTACTGAAAGTGAAAAATATTTTAAGTACTTATATACTCTGCAAACTGAGAAATCAGAATATGCTAAAAAGTAGAGCTTGGGGATTTTTTTGGTTTGTTGTTTGTTTTTTTTTTTTAATAGCAGTCCCATGGTTTTTAAGTTAATCTTGAGATTTAGGAAGAAGAGGAGTCAAGTCCTTTTCTTGGACTGTCTGTTTTCCCCCAATTACTTACGCTGTTCTGGTATTCAAACTTCAAGTCAAGTGGATCAAATGGAGGATGTGGGTTGGTCTCTGCCTTTGCTGAGTTTCAGGTTAAAGGAGACCCACAAAGGAGGTCTGGAGCCCACTGGTGTTTCTCTTCCACAGCCAGGCCACCCCACTTCACCTTTTTTATTTCCATTTAGAAAAGCTCAAAAGATCCTCCCTGTTTTTTGAAGTTTGCTGCAGTTCCCTTTGGGAATTCAAAGATCACCCTGCCCTAGATTATCTAAAAAAATTGCTGACAGTGCTGACAGTGTGCCATCTGCAGCCCTTGTAGCATGGCTGGGGCAATGCTCAGCATTTAGAAAGGAATGTTTTTCTCTCAGATGTTTGAATTCGATCCATACTGTCGTTATATATTAAATAAATAAAACTTTATTTCCTGATGTCTTATTTATTAAAGAATAAGGGTTTATTTAAAATGTTAGGCTTTGTGTTTGCTCTCAGGTCAGGGATGACTTTTACACCACATAGTACAAGTGCAGGTGTGGTTCTTCTGTGCCATGGAACACATGAGAATGAAGACGTGCAGTGGGCTCCCTGCACTGGGCATCTCTGCTCAGCCGTGCTTGGTCTGACTGGGCACAGCTCTTCATCTCCCTGCAGTGGCATCTGGTCTGTGTCAGAAAGAGTGAAAAGTGGTTCAGGTTTGGTAAGGTGTCCTAAGCAGGTTGAAAGGCTCGCAGAATGGCTTTAGGAAAGTTAAAGCAAACTTGATGAAGTTTTGAAGCCGGCAAACTTTTGTGAGACAGGCTCATCATCACCTCGCTCTGTACTGAGGAATTTGAGCTGGAACCTTATCAGCTTTGGAGCAATATTTTCCCATTTAGAAGGGTTACCTCAACATTAGAAGTGGTTGCTGCAACTCAGGTAAAAACTTAGATAAAAGCTAAGTTCAGTTTCTAGTTTTGCTAACTAGCTGTCCTAAGACTTCACAGGAACCACTCTTTCTCTGCCTCTGTTCTGCTTTTGGGGTTTTTTTTGGTCCACATCCCATTTCTGCCTTCCCCCAAGATACATTCTGTTTCCCACCCACGCCTTTCCTCATCTGAGAATTACTTAACTTTCTGAAGAGGAGTCCTGTGAAATGTATCCTACACAGATGCACTGCTAGGGTGGAGCTGGGAATAGAGCATGGGTGGAAACAAGGGACTGGGACAGGGATGAGGGAGAAAGGAGGCATGAGCCAGCAGTGTGCCCAGGTGGCCAAAAAGACCAATGGCATCCTGGTCTGCATAAAAAATATTGTGTCAAGAAGTACTAGGGAAGTGACTGTTGCTCAGTACTTGGCACTGGTGAAGTTTCACCTCAGATTCTGTGCCCAGTTATGGGCCCCTCACGAGAAGAAAAATGTTGAGATGCTGGAGTCAGTCCAGGGAAGGGCAATGGAGCTGGTGAAGGCTCTGGAGCACAAGTCCCGTGTGGAGTGACTGAGAGAATTGTTTAGCCTGGACACTCTCTACAACTGCCTAAAAGGAGAGTGTAACAAGGTGAGGATGAGGCTCTTCTCCCGCGCCAGCAGTGACAGGACAAGAGGAAATGTCCTTGAGCTGTGCCGGGGGAGGTTTAAGTTGGACATCAGCAAGAATTTTTTCACTGAAAGGGTGATTAAACATTGGAATGGGCTGCCCAGGGAGACATGGTGGAGGCAACATCTCTGGAGATGTTCAAGAAATGACTGGACATGGCAGTTAGTGCTATGCTGTAGTTCTCATGATGGTATTCTGTCACAGGTTGGACTCAGTGATCTTGGAGGTCCTTTCCAACCTTAATGATTCTATGATTCTATTATATGGGACAATATGACACCACAGCTCCAGGACAAGAGACCAGATCTACTCTTTTCTGTGGCTCTTTGAATTTTAAGATATTGTACTGTCCCCTCAGTGGCCTTCATAAGCCCATGGTGTGCACACCAAATGAAGAGCAGCCTAAGTAGTCAAGATAAATTTGTGTGGGAGATGGGTTTCCATCGGTAGCAGGTGTTCTCAGGGATGATCTTTTTGTGCCTAATTTTGGTGCCCAGCCTTTTCCATTGATTCCCTGGCACAGGTGCCTTCTCTTCTGGTGCTCTGCTGTTTGGAGTTCCTTCGGCTTACTTTGCCTGTCTACCAGTGTCAGTAAACAAACTTCTCCAGCTTCCCTAAGCTTATCAAATTCTCTTTCTCACTGTTACCTACATATCTCAGTAATTGCCTCTGACAGAACTCCCTAATCACCTTCATGGTCTTTGAGAGTGACAGAGCGTTTGTTTGTGTGCAAATTAATTAGCTGGTGTAAATAAAAATCAATAAAGAACAAGGCTACAGCAATGCAAAACCTATCATTTCTTTATTGGACAAGTGTAGTTTTAATGCTCATGCTTGAGGGTATGCTTGTAAACATGCTAAAAATGCTTGGAATATGGAAACTCACTGGCTGACACCATTGTTTCCTGTGAAGCTTTGCAACCTTAAATTGGCACATGGAGTCATCACGGGCCTTTGAGCCAGCACCACCAAGATCACTGCTAAGTTCACCATTGAAGTCATCAACTAAGAAACTGAACCCTAAATTCTGGCTTGTTCAAGAATGAAAATCCTACCTCAGATCTTCCTGAAACAGATCAATAGCCTTTCTTGTTGGATTACAGCCGCACAAGTGCAGGACAGTCTTGAAACATTGTCGATTTATACTTTACAGGGAGTAGGATTTGCAAGTTGGAGGAAATAAGGTCACCTAAGTCACTAGCTTTGTTTGGCTATTCTAAGCCAAGAACCTATTACCAAGGATAGATGGATGTTGGACAGGCACCCATAGTGGAAACCCAATCCACCTGAAAAGTAGACTCCTGCAGAATGCAGTATCCATATTTACTGAGAGTGAGTGGCCTGACCTACTCCTGGGTTTGCCCAGAACAGAGCTCTTGGTTAGTCTTGTAATTAGAGATTTTTAAGACAATATAAAAGAGACTTTCAGTAAAACTGGGTTAGATTTCTGGTTTTATTGATGGATCTACTCTCATTTTTATCAGATATTGATATCTTCCTGTTGTAAATACCTGGAATTCCTCTGTGTGGGCAGACCTTTGTTGCAGTGGAGTTATGCTGAGGGCTGTAACTGGTAATGCCTGTTGATGATGCAGCCCATCAGAGACCTCCCAATGCCATTTTCTGCACGCTTCCAGCTACTAAACTCTGAGAAGCTGGTAGGGATCACTGGATTCATTCCAAGTACAAAGTAGAAGTCAGGAAAGTCTAGCATGTGTTGAGAAGTGTATAGTAGGTTTCCACCTCACGTGGAGTGACTGCGCTGGGAAGCCATTTATATAGAGTTGCTGTGAGAAAGGAAGTTGTATGTGTTTAGAATGGCTATATGTATATATAAGAAAGGTAACTATGCATATGCCATAGATTTCTGTATCATAAACATGTATGTCATAAGCAAATTTAATTGGGGGATACAACTGTCAGTGCAGCTTGAAAGAATCCTCTGAATTCACTGTTGTAAGCATGTGGGCTGGCAATTTATGTATTAGCTCCAGAGGGAAGAATTACATCTTCAGCAGACAGCTGACGAGTCTTGGTACTTTTTGTGAGCCTAATTGACCTTCTCCTGTAATTGCTAATCCTCATCCCACTCTGTCTGTCCCCAAGCTTTCCAAGTGGAGTAGACTCAATCTTTTTAAACGTTTTGAAATGGGCAGTCATAGTCTGTCATCCTGCAGACAATAAATTTCCACTGACGATCCCTGCATGAAAGAGAGACAAGAGAGAGGTATTAGTGAGCCAGAACTGCAGAAGATTTTAGATAAGTAAGTGTAACTTTATACCAGGTATTGTGGCAACAAAAACATCTCTCTGCCATTAACTGCCTCTCATCTGAGTGCTTTGTGTTTTTATGACCTGAAAGGACATTAAATATGTGTGATAATTACAGTTCCTTCACATTCCTTTGAAAGGTAAGAAAATCAGCTCTCTGAATAAGTAGGTCTTTGAGTATCCTTCAGAAGAAAATGAATCTTGATCAGTCCTGAACTGAATTTTAATCAGTGACCAAGAGGAAAAAGATGATTCTGTCAAAAGTTACTGTCATGTCATATATTGTTCAGTAATGTGTAAAAAGTACTTGGGTGATTTTCAAGTTATGTCTAAGAGGGGAGTTGTCCACACAGCAAATTTAACTTTTTGGTTTTTCTTTAGTGTCTTTCACTACTAGGTCTTCCAGGTAGTGTCATTCATTAAAGATCTGAAGGAATCAATAGCGAGAGAAATGAAATTCACTTCTCAGCCTCGATCAAGTCGCATGCGAGGAAGAGTGACATTTATGAATGTAAGGAGAGTTTATGCTCTTCCCAGTTTGTGAGGGGTATTCTCTCTCAAGAGAGTGATAGGAAAATGAACAATTGTTAGTAGGAAGCCTGACTGGAGCAGTGGGATTCAACACTGGAGGCCAGTGCTTTAGTGTCCAATAGCTGCAACAGGCTACAAATTTAATTCCCACCTTAGCTTATCGTGCATTAAATTTTCCTTTGACAAATAGGTGTGAGTTCAGTGCATCAAATATTGTCCTGTGGTGAAGGGAATGTTGAATTTAGGCTGCTTGATACTGGCTAACTTGAATTTAAATCCAAAGTGCAGTCCTTGCAGATGGCAGTTGTCATTTATACTGGTAAGGGGTAGTCCTCCAAGAGGTTTCTGAAAGCTTGGATTCTGCTAATAGTGATGTCCTAAAGCTGAGGCATGGGACAGGTAATGCTTCTGGGGTGATTTAATAGAAGCTTGCATTTAAGCACCAAACTGCTGCCAGACTGCTGCCTCTCTGGAATGTGCTGAGGCCCCTGAGCCCAGATTTTGGTATTAACTGTGCTTACATGGTGTCATTGACTGTGTTACTCTGTCCTGGAATAAGATTAATTTGACTCTTAAGCCCTGTAGGTATACATTTTCATATGTACCCTGTAGGTATAAAGTGTCTCATTTCAGCTTTTGTTAACTGAGGTTTTTTAGTTGGAAATTTACTGTGCTGCTAAACTACCAGTTTATCTTGAGTGTCATTGGGAACTGGGTCTGTCTCCTGCTCATCAGCAAGTCTGATGTAACAGTTACATAGTGTTTGACTTGGGTTTTCTTTAGATCTTTCCTAGATGTTTTTAAATTGTACTTTCCTCATAAAAATGTTACCAAAGGTTAATGAAATGCAAGATTCATTTTTAGGCTTATTTCAAGAATCCCTTATTTGGTCTATGTGCATGCTCTTCAAAAGCAGTTATTACTCTTTTGGTCACTAAGTTACCAAGAGACATAAAAAATCAAGAGGACTCATCTGTGGGAAACAGGATTATATTGGTCAAAGTTAAGGTCTGCTAAGTGAGCACCCTTTGTCGGAGAGACTTTTAGGTCAAAATCTTAGGTCAAGTAATTTTTCTAAAATAGGACATTGTGAAATTAAAAGTCAAGCTCTTTAAAATAAATGTATTTTAGTCATCTGAATTAATTACAATGCCTTAAAATACTGTTGGAACAGAATTATTTCTGAAGCTATCATTTAAGTTTGGACTTGCAGACACCAGTATGTATGTACATGGTTGATGCATTTATTAGCATGTTACCTCTCTTTCCCCTTTTACTTGTGTTTGAAGTCAAGCATGCATGTCCAGCTTTTCAGGATGCAGGCAATTTCTTTGTACTTTTGCTGCTGTGTGCTTAATTCAGTAGTTATCAGCCCATTTCAATTTTTAGATCCCTTACAAGTTTACCAGTGGGGATGCAGATCCCATCAGGAATTGCCTTATGAGGCGTACTCTAGAATATATCTGAACTTGCCTTTGCAGATCCTTAACATCAGTTTGTAGGTGTCATCCCCTCCCAGTTCCTAAATTCATGAATTTTCCTTGGCTTTGGGAATCAATATTGAACTGTCACTTTTGCTTTCCAGCTGTCATGTGCTGTCAGATTTGAATTTTTGATGTATAGAGAAATTCTTTTTATCTCCAAATTTTGTTGAATAATCTGTTTCCAATTCAGTTAAAAAATTCTGTGAATTCCTATTCATATTGAGTTTGACAAAATCCTCTTTCTTCGGTCATATGAAACTTATTAGGGACCTTAAATACCCTATAATTTAGCTCAGCTGAGCTTGGTGGATGTCCAGCTTGTCTGGGCATTTCAAACCTACTTTACTGTTGGGGTATCTGGCTGTCGATGTATTTTTCAGTGGTGATGTCTGAGCAGTTAAGAAATAACTGGCTGTCCAGATCATCCAAATAAATGGAGCAGAGAACATTTTCATCAAACAAATGTGCTTATGATGGTCTGCATGTGCTATTTTTATACTACATAGCAAAGGACAAGATGTGGCATTTACCAAGAAGGCCTGGTAATTCCCACCTCCCTGTCCAAGATGCTGCAGGTTAGGCTGGGAATGTTCCAGTGGTGCTCTCTGGACTCGGGAGACTGATCCAACCAGATCACAGCCACGAAACAATGCTCCACCAGAAAGCCATGCCATCACCACTTGGCATGCTTCAGAGCTCAGGCTGAAGGTATTTTGTTGTTTGGTTTGTGGGTTTAATTTTGGAAGCTATTTTGCCAAGGGTTTGCCATGTGCCTGTGTATGTGGGCAGTTTCAGTTGTTTACAACCTGCATCACATACCCCATGTCCTGCTCTAAAATTTTACTATATCAGTCTAGCAAAAGATACTGCCCTTCCCTGCAAATGTTCCCTTATTTATGTCCTTAGGTCATCCCATCTGCATCAGTGTTATCACCACACTCCTGATGGGCTCCCAGAGATACATCAGGCATCTTCTAATTCTTTTCAGCTGCTTTTGTCTTGCTTTATAGACAAGTGTTTTCACCTTTTGAGCTATATAAAATGAGACTGGAAAATGTAAATATTAACCACTTCTGAAGTCTCTTCTCCACAAATGAGCAGTTAAAACCTTTGATGATCAAAAATAACTCTTTCATTCATTCCTGATAGACAGGCATGGAAACTCACAGAGAGTGATTACAGGAGTGTTGGATGGGATAACATAATTCTAAAATTTCTGAATCCTTTGCCACAAGCACCACATGCTGTCTCAAATATCTTTGTATCAACAGTGACCTTAGTGATGCAATGTCTTAGGGAGTAGGAAGGGAAGATATGATTTCTGCAAGTTTGTTGATAAAGTCTAAAATACCTACCAGTTTGAAGTGATTGGGAAAGCTTAAACTGAAATGCCTTCAGAGGCTTTTTTTTTGCCTCTCATTAGCTTGAGAACATTGTCCATCATGAACTAAATAGTATGGACACAAGTTTAATGTGTTTGAAAATGAAGAGCAATTAAAAAATGTTCACATAGACGAGTGGAACATGTGCATGCCCCTGGCAGTCTGATACTCATACTTTTTCTGCTCCTATTCTGCCTTGTGAGCTGCAAAGAACCATTAAGGATGGCAAATTTTGCTGACTCTTGTGGTCATGCTGCTCAGGAGTGTTACAGCCTAAATCTGAATTCTGAACTGATGTAGTAAGAATTTTTTTTCACTTCATTCACTTGGCAACACAAATTGGTTCTAGACGTTCTGGAAGCTGAGGACCAGAAAGTTCTTTGGCACAGAAAACTTTTTTAGTTTGTAATTCACAAAATTTTTTCTTTGTAGTTTCAACCTGCTACCTGCTACAATTGCCACCAGAGCAGTGGTAGGACAAAGGGGTGCTGGTGGCTTCTTCCTCTTTGAGGCTCTGTGGTCCTGTGAAGACCTGTACTCCCAATGTACATTCTTTGATGCTGCCTCTGCTCCTGGCCAGTCCCCCCACTGCCACCCTGTTCTGAAGGTTGCTTTCAGCAGTCAGAGACAGGAATCTGCTCAGAAGCATAGGCTACCTCAGCTGCTTTGTTTTCCAGGCTTGTCCTTGTGATTCCAGACTTTACCCTGGTCCACATCCGATGGAGTCTGGATTCCAGCTGCAGGGGAATGCACTGTCTGCATTATTTCCCCTAGTCTCTGCCACAGCCATGAGGAACAAGGATTAAGGATAGCACTAGGGAATATTTAAGAGAAAAAGCCCAGAACAGGGCTGTCCTTTATGACCTTAAAAATTCTTTATCTAAAACAATAAATAGATACCTTCGAGTCAAGTATCTGTGAAAGTTCCACTTGTAGGAAGAATTTGCAGACATGGCCTTCCATTTGGTAATAAACAGGATAATGTATTTTAGCCAGGAAATTACAGTTATGGACCTGCAGCAGTCTTACAATGTGTTGTCATTTCTGGAAAAGCGTCCTGGTTTTAGGTAGCATTTTAGTTGAGGGATCTCTATAGTGAACTTTGGCAAGCTGAGAGCATTACAGTGACAAAAGCATTTTGGCTGCTTTGAGTGTTATTAGAGACAGCTTGAAATATTGGTGTCTTTAAATTCCCACTTCTCTCTTCTCTCCCCCTTCTCATGTAGCCAATCTCGGCAGAGCAGTGCAGTACACCTTGCCTTGCTGTCTGTGCTGTGCTTGATAACAAATGCTTTAATATACTGGACTGAGATGCCTGATAAAAGACATCAGCAAAGAAATAGCTCACGATTGATGTATTAAAGGTCAGCTTGAAAGAATCAAGATCCTTCTCCCACAATCAGGTTTCAATGACTGCTTGCACTCTTCTTAAACCTACTATGTTAGGATCTCTGTAGCCCTAGGCAGACAACAGTGTGGGGTTTAATGTTAAATCTAAATTTTAAAACTTTGCAGTTGTGCATAGTAAAAAGGGAGAAACACTCCTTTTTAACTGAGCAGAAAAATTGTGAATCCATTTGCATGACTACGACTTCACTAGCTATAGGGACTCTCCCAAAAGGACTAGCAAATGCCAAGAAATACCTAGGACTGATTAAGAAAATGTAAATTCATTTTCTGGGAAGGGACCAAGGTGTGCTGCACTGCCTGAATTCCTGGTGTGGCTTGAATCTGTAAGAATTGTGTTGGAATGGATTGGGCAGTTTACAACATTCACATTGCAGTTTGTATAGTCTTAATGTTGCATGCTTGCAGACCCCTGCTTCTCTGCAAAGAAAAGTGAACCAAAATAGGTCCCTCATTTCCCGAAGGCACAGAGTGTTTTTAGTGAACTCAATGAAATATGCTCCAACTAGAGGTAGGTGAGAAACTATACTGAAGATCTGTTGCGTTTTGTGAAGGTCAGATTCACCCCAACCTATCACAGCTGTATTTTTCATGGCTCAGATGGACATGACAAATGATCCCCATTTGCATGCCCTGCTCCTGATATACCACCCTGAGCAACAAATCATATGTACTGTGAACTTTGGTCCTCAGAAATACTAGTGTGATGCTGAGTACCACAGTAGATGGTGTGTAGCCATGCACGGCTGGGGAGAAATAGAAAAGACAGCCTTTTTTAAATTTCAAATGAAACAGGTGAAAAGCAAACCTGTGCACAGCAGAGAATGTTGTGGTCGCCCCACGGATGTAGTAGTCGTAAGTGTACATCATCATGTCCATATCTTCTCCATAGTGTCCTGGATGTTCTGTTGTTAACCTTTGCATTAAGGAAAAATAAGATAATGTAATTCACCATCTTATAGGAGAGTCCAGTTTAGTAAATACAACTCAATTAGTAGATTTTCCCTGCTTCTTTGAGAATTCTTGTTTCTTAAAAGCACCACAAGATACAGTCTCATGAGACTGCCTTTCTCCTCTATGCAATTAATTCAGGTAGCTATTTGAATAAAATTCAGCAATTTTAGAACAGTTAAGAGCAAACTGGAGTATTGGAATATAATTATGTACATCTGCAGCTCTGGGATAAAAACAATCTGAACAAGAAGGTAAAGCTTGTCTACTGCTTATGGCTTTATTGCAGGGATTTGCTCCAGCCTCTTGTGAGTCTCTGGTTTGCAGCTGTAGACTGCAGTAAATGTTGCCAAGTCAAACAACTCTAAGCATTTATCCATTTATGAATTATATTAAGTGAATGTAACAATTAATCCATTACTCTTTGTTGTTTCCTCTTTCTGCCTAATTTATAATGTAAAAATATTGGCCTAGACAATATTTGTGCAATGTATTTTATCTCAGAACCTCAAAGTGCTTCTTCAATTATCAATTAAATTATGATTGCTGCTTCCCTGGGAAATAGGCAAGGAATACTCTAATTCATTTTACAGATAATGGGCAGATTCAGGAAGAGGCTGGAAGCTTGACCTGTGCTTTCTGTCAACATTATATCTGAAGTCTGAATAGAAACCTGGCACTCCTTGTATTACACCATTTTACATGGGAGCTGCAAATGGAGTTGTGTCAGCTACGCTCTGAAACGGCAAAGGGAAGAATGAGGTTCCCTGTAAGAGAGATGCTGTCCCTGTGGAAATAAATAGCTCAACTCCAGCTGAGACTAACAAGGTTAAGACACCCTTACAGAAATCCTGGTAACCTTTTCCTGTCTTAATCCAGCCCAGCAGCAGTACTTGAATGATGCTTGAAGGTGATCCAAGCACATTCCAGCCAGCACTCGTGCGTGTTTATATTTTGTTAGATCGGTGGAGTTTAAGCACAGGCTTAAATATTTTACTCATTAGGAATATAGTTATTGGGATGTGTTTGAGTTTTTGTGTTGAGATGCTTTGGGTGTATTTGGAGCCCAAGCCTCTAACTGTTGGAGAACTCAGAAGCCGAAAGTTTACCTGAAAACTGAGGTACTCTGGACTATTAGGTTGTTTTCCAGGTCATATTCAGCTTTTGAATATGAAAGAACATCATTCAGTTGGAACATCATTCCTAAAAAATTCCTTGACAAATGAAAAATGAGTCCGTATGTGAAACTCAAGCATGACCTTGTAAGAGCCCCAGGTCTAATCAGTCAACTTCTTTGAATGTATCTTCTTCTCATGCTTCCTGTCCTTTGACCATGAAAATCATCACAGAGATTCTGAGTTACAGTACAAGGACACCCATCCCAGAGTGTGTTTGGGAAGCAGAAGATCAGGCCTCATCACAGTGTTGTCAGAGTTCTGACCAAGGAAACGTGGATTTACAAAGCCCTCGCAGTGCTCTGCCATTGGTAAGAAATAACAGCAGTATTTCACAGGTCATGCAGACAGATGCTGCAGACTAGGAGAAAGAGAAGAAACCATGTACACTTCTCCTTCAGCCAGAGGAAAGTCCTCATAATTTTTTTTTTTTTTTTTACTAATTTACTCATTTGTAACCTGAATGTCTGATAGTGCAGCTTCAGAAAATCCAGGGTCATAGAAGGATTTAAAAATGTGGTATGGACCAGGATTTAGTTTTTCATTCTCCCATCAACTCCAGGTTTTGACACTTTGTTTAGCTATCATTATGAGAAAACACTAAGACATGTTTTTTATATGTTCTACCAAATGTGTTTCATAACATCTGTTTGGCACTCAGCAAGGAAAATGTTCTGTAATCTTGACCAGCAGTATGTGCTGGGCAGATGAGACTGTGCACAACACAAGGTTAAAAAGCTGCTTTTTGCTCTGCTCAGAAACAGAACAGAGAGTCAGTTCTTTGAACTTCTTTCATGGGCCTCTCAGTTGAAAAGTAAATCTGATGGCAACCTTCTGAACTGCTGTGGTCTCACAGACCTTTTGCAGAAGCATGCAGTGTTATTCTGAAGTGCAGTGGGAGTCTTCATTTAGCTTCCCTCTCCTTTCTGTCTGACTGCTGTCATTTTCCCCTCCCTCTCTACTAACTTCTCCACATTACCATACAGCCTCTTAAGGCTCCTCCGCTAAGAAGTGTTCAAAAAGTGAATATGTGCAATTACTGAAAATAAATTATTTGGGGACTTGAGCTTCTCTGAAGTGTGTCTTGTTACATAGACAGATGCCTACTGACTCCTTTTGTTCTGGAGAGAAAAATTATAAATAGTGCTATGACAGCAGTGATCAAGTTCACATGAGTCTGTGTGGTCTGTCTAATTCATTTCTCTTTGATGATTGCTGTACTCATTTCTGAAACTGTTCCCCTAAGTCACTTCAAGGTTGTCTGGCTTGCACTGTGTCTTTTAGAAGGGAATGCAATTGATTGTCCATGTAGCAGGACCCTGTGGTGTGTCCCATTCCTTTTCTATTATCTCAATTTTTTGAATCCTGAGGGTAATTCACACAAAATTAGAGATGCTCTAGTGTTCAATGCATAGGGATAGTCAGCATGTGGTTTCGTCATCGTGAAGGGGAGAAAGGTCATTTAAGATAGTCATTGAGGGTCTTCCCAAAGTGGTCTGCCTGGCACAGGAAGTGGTTCCCTCAGGATTTGTTGTAGCTTGGTCTGTACCCTTGTTATCAAGTTTGTAACTGAAAATGTTAAATGTTTTATTCACTAATGCCTACAAAGTGCAAATCAACTTGTGAGCCACCTACCACAGTCCTACAGACATATAATTTATTTACAAACATGGTAGCATTTGTAAGCCACGTGTGTCAATGTATGAGAGGAGTCAGGAAACCCAGTAAGTGACACTTTTTTGCCCTAGTCAATGAGGGTTTGCCTGCCCATGGGCTTCTCATTTGGGAAAAGCCATCTGCAGTAACCTTCACAGTGCCCTGTGAGCACTTCTGGCATTGAACTCATAGCAAAGAGAATTGAGTTAGGGGAGCAGTGAGAAGTGAGGGAATTGCCAAGCGCTCAGAGTTGCTGCTGCTATTTGGGGTGCTATAAGACCTCTATGACCGAGCTGGGGTGCCTGTGCTGCCTGTGGGGGTACTGACAGGGGGCCCTAGCAAAGAGGCTTGCAAAGCAGCTGTGAGGAGGCATGTGTTATACCGATTGTGGGCTCAAGGCACTGAGTAATTGGTGCCAAACAAACGCCGAGGGGCAGAGGCCAGCAGGGTGCATTGAGTGGAATTGCTTGTTAAACTCAGATACACACACAGGTGTTAAGTTTGCGGAAGGACTTGTAGCAGGGAGAAAAGAGTAATGTGAGACCTTTAAAAAGTGGTAGCCTTTTCAGTCTATGATCAATTTGCAAGAAAATACAGAAAACAGGAATTCTGGTTCAGCTTTTCAAATCCACTTCTGGATAGTATCAGGCATATGATGTTTGGGCACAAGATGCTTGAAGCACCAGTGGCATTGTCAAGAGAGGAGAAAGAAGGTAATTCTATGTTAAAGACTAGGAAAGAAGATCTTGTGATAATGGGTATAAGTAGTTTGGCCTGTGTGTGAGACAGCAGGAAAAGATGACAGAAAAAGGTATTTTCATAATGGCGTTTTTAGCTAGGACAGAGTTGATGTGGAATGGTTTATCTTTTCAGTGGTTTGCATTACTCCAGCCACCCACACGTTTTTCTAATGTATTTCACTATAATCCTATAAATCTTGCTCAGGGTAGGATATCTATTGAAAAAAAGGCATTAAATCTTTACCAGGGTTACTGTTGTTTTTATTTTAATCTGAAAATAGCTGTGATGTTTATTTTCCATGGTGAAGAATTGCTATGGTAGAGATTAATAGAAAACACAGAGTTACTCATTTAGCACTGTGAAGAATGTTTTGTTCTAATCTACAGTGATCCGTGGCACTCTTTTAACAATTGACTTCAGAAATAGTTATCATGAGTCTATTATTTGCCAATAAGAAGATCAAGTCACACCAATGGCCTTAATATGTACCGCCTGCTAATAAAAGAAATAAATGGGAACTGTGGGTTTCAGTTGCTTTCAGATACCAAGCAGACAAGTGCTAGCAAGGTGAATAGCTCCTCTTTGACCTTCATTTTCCTCTTTGATGCTGAACTCTTCCTCTAACAATGCCACAGCCAAAAGAAAGAGCTGTTCCATTTCAAGAGGAAAACATAAGCTTTGACATTGACTTTCTGACTTTTGAGGACAAGGAGTGCCCCCTGAATGGCCTTACTTTCAGTTGTTTACAAGTGCTTCAAGAGTATGTCTTTCCTAAATGAGAATTTTTTTTCAAGAGCCACAAGCCTGCAAGTTACATTCAGTGAACATGGGAATTATATGCCTCTTTAATCAATTTCAACTTTTCCTCCAGCTGGAAGACAAAGGTCATCTGCTTTAAAAAATGCATACTATGCTGAAAAGCCAAACAAGGTCTTAGTAATCTGTCTACAGAAATTCCGGCAAATGCTCTGAGTATAGATCCCAGGTTGCTGGGCTGCCAGGGACCTGGAGGTGTCCTGGAGCCCCGCTAGAGACGAGACGTTTCCTTGTGTGGCCATGTCATGTGTTTTGGGATTGAGTTCAGGCTCCAGGCTCCGGGCTCATAGATCAGCACAGGCACATCACTGCTGCCACGCTCCCACTGTGTTGCCCTGCAAGGAACAAGCCCTCCCAGGGCTGAGGAGCCACAAGGCTAGCTCAGAAGGAGCACAGTTCTTCGAGGCCTGCATGAGCTCCTGCAGTGCAGGTAAAGCAGCAGCAGAGAGCTCAGGGAAACTCGTGCCTCTTCCTCAAGAAAGATATGTCCAAAATAACCTGGCTGGATTTACAATGTCAGAGCAAATGTGTTTCTCCTAAAATATGTCTTGGAGGATGGTCCAGCAGATTGAACTGTAAGGTTGTATTTGATGGGTAATATTAAAAAAAGAATAAATCAACCCCTCCCCCCAACCATTTTAAATACCTTTTAAAAAATGGAAAAAGTGGAGAGGGGAATTGAGTTGTCCAGAACTGCATGTTTCCACAACATCTATTCTGAGTTCACCTCTTGGATTTGTATCTCTGCTACTGGTTATCTCTGAGAAATCTGCATCGGATCAGGTAATTTTCAATATGCCTTGTGTGGCGGGTTGAGTCAAGAAAACAAATAAGTACTTTAAGCTCCATAACTCTTGGAAAATGTAATTGTTGCCTGGACAGTGTCACCATGACAGAGAGCAGCCACAGCTCCAGACAGACCTTCTGGCATTTAGACTGCTCGTTGTTTGGAGAAGGGAAACAGTCATAAACAGTCTGTGCAGACTTGGGGCTGCTCTGTGACATGTGTTTGCTTTTGAGAGTATGGAGTCAAGCTTTCATTTCCTGGCAAAGATAAAAATCTGAGCTCTAATGGGACCACTTAGTGACACTGTCTCTGCATCTGTGATAGATTTGCTTCCTTTATGGTGCAAATCAGCACACGGTTTGTTTTACTGTGGTAGCATTCCCTAGCCAGGTAAAGTAAAGAGAGCTTTTCTGCCTCCTGTGAGGAATGTTAATTATTTTCAGTATGTTAAAAATGTGCAGAATCCATGACAAGTCTTGGCATGATGAAGAAGGAAACTAAGTACTTGTAAAAAAAGTTTACAAAGCAAGTGCAAAACTATGAGACTGGAAAAGATTAGTAAATTTATTTTCAATATGAGCTTACTGCAGAGGTAAACTGGGAATTAATGGCATGAAGATGAGCTGTGAAACACAACTATTGGGTTCAAAGAGTAAAGATATAAATACTATCAAATAAAGTCCTTCTGCATATATATGACTTCAATCATTCTATTAAGCAAAGTGTTGGTTTCAGTCAGCATGATGGTGTTATAAATTAGTGTTCCAATAAATACTAGCAGTTCTCAAGAAATACAGGAATGTTCTAGGTGTAAAAGGGTAAATTCTAAAAAATCAGTTGCATGGCTCATACGCATAAGAAAAACCTGACTTTATTCATTGTAGGGTCATCTCACTTCAGGAAGAATGTAGTCGTGAAGCAGAAGAGCGAAGAGAAACCATACATAAAGATCATATGTCTTACTGCTTTTACATTTGCCAGAGAGCCCTGTGTGGGGACAACTGGAAGAGGAAGGAATCAAATACCCAAGGAGAGAGCTAATTTGAAACAAAGAGTTTTATCACACCTCAATCCTGTCAGTTTTCTTAAAAATGCATTTCTGCCTGTATCTGGTTTCATACTTAAGGATACATTGAACATTAAAATTCAAGGCTGCTGAGAAATTCTGCAGCATGGATTTTTGTTGAATATGGATTTTTCTGTGTAATGTGTGATCCATCATTGCATACTTTCTTGGTATTACTTTTCCACACAGTCATACTAATAGAAGCCTTTGCATGAAAATAAGCTGCTTCAACCGAAAAACAGGAGTCAGCAGCATGCTGATTGCCATTGCTCCACAGTTACTTTATTGACAACTAGTTTCTGGAACAGAACAAATACTATTATAGTTTGGGATAAATAATGATACTCTATACGC
Source organism: Vireo altiloquus (assembly GCA_013396875.1). Classification (NCBI taxonomy): domain Eukaryota; kingdom Metazoa; phylum Chordata; class Aves; order Passeriformes; family Vireonidae; genus Vireo; species Vireo altiloquus. The sequence continues at coordinate 165,480 of VZRF01007420.1, forward strand.
ACAGATTTTTGTTGTGTCTTATATGCGTTTTACCCATGGTAGCCCAGAACTACTTTGCAGTTTGTTTGGAAAACATATTGTTTCTGTCAAATGCATCTTTACCAGAGTGCAAGATAGAGATCAAAAGTGTGATGTGTGAACAAGGTCTTGTGACAATAACTTGGAAGTTAAGTTGTGAGATCTCCTGGGCTTAAGGGATGGGAAGTTTGGTTTCTGTATGCTGAAGTTTAACAATTCAGGCAAGTCACATCTGTGACTTTACAAGTAGAAGTTAGTCCAAAGCATGGAGTTTCACACTACCCCAGTGAAGTTCATGCTGGTTATAGGTTAGTGTAACAACCAGTGCTCACCCAGAGCACTAGTACATTGTCTAGGCAGGGTAAAGGGAGCAAACCAGAAAAACCATTCCCAGCAGATGATAGAAGAGAGACCACTGTTTGGAGGGGAGACTTTATCTGCTTTATCCTCCAGTAAAAAAGTCCTCCTATGTGGGACCCCAGGATAACTGTGGCAGAAAGGAACTTCAAAAAGTCTCTGCTATACAGCCCTCTGCTTCAAGCAGGGTCAACCACAAGGTCAGACCAGACTTTTCAGCCTTTATTCGGTTTAGTCTTGAAAGCCTCCAAGGAGCCTCAAGGAGCAATCTGTCCTCATAGGAGAAGCAGTTTTCTTTACATCTCACTGAGCAGCAGTCCTGCCCTCAAGCATGTCAGCTGCACCCCCACTTTGGTCATATGCAAACTTGGCCAGCACGTGCTCTGTTGCCTCCTCAAGGTCATTGACAAAGATATTAAGCAAGACAGGGACCCAGGCAGAGTATCACCTCTTAACCACTGCCTTCTGAACCTGTTAAACCACCATATTTTAACCCATCTAGTTGTCGGTCCCTTCAGACCATAATATCCTAATTTGGATAACTGTATGTGGAGAGCTTACCTTGCTGATGGCAGAATGGTTTTATAATGAACCCATAATCACAAACTATGCACCAGAAGCTTTTCACAAGCCAGCTTACATGGCTTCCCACCACTTTTACAGCTCTCCCCTCCTAGAAGAATGTGAGTACATGGGATTTCTACCCTGCTTAGAGGGAAAAATGCTTCACCTGCCTTTAAAATGCTGCCTTTTCTGTATGGAACTGCAGGTGAACTGCATAACGTTTTCTTTCCCAAGCATACAAACAGAGTGTTGTCACTGTTGGAAATAGAAGGGCAATATAGGAGTCTGTGTGCAGCTGAGATGAAAACTAAAGGCTTCAGTAACCCCAAACATTTACGTTAGGATTTGCCTTTCTCTGAATGCCAATTTGCAAAGCAGAGACAAAGCTGTTCCCCGTGATCAAGACAATGTTTGAGGGAAGCAGAACTGTCAACAATAACATAAAAAGTCAGAGATTTCTGTTCTCTCTCTGAAAATGTATGCAATATTGGAGAAGTACAAGAGATTAGAAGAACTACTTAAAAGTCTGAGTGAGTTTCCCTTAGAGGGAAGAGCCTGGGAAGGTATGTAAATAAACCCCCAGGTAGAGAACATCCGTGGGCAATGTCGGCTAGAAAGGAGGCAAAGGAATGTTCAGAAGAATATTCAGACTTTGTTACAGTGTTCCTGCAATTTAAAGACTTAAAAAATAGTAATAATAAGAACATTTCTTTTCCTCCTGGCTGCAAGGAGACTGAAGGATGAAAAGCAAGGCAGTGCCGCTGTGTTTGGCCAGTAGCCAGCCAGCCAAGTAAGTCCAACAGGCACATAAACACTTTGTATGTGTCTCAAAGGGAAGCTTATTTCAAAGCTGAGGTCTGAAAAAAAAAATTCAAGCACAGATTTACTTCTTTTTTCCCACTACTTTCTTTTTTTCTTTTTAACTGCAGGCAGGTTACTCTTTGTATCCCTGAGAATAGCTGAGTTTAACCTGAATGTAATCCTGGGGCAAAAAATTATGAATTCTCTTAGACAGAATGGACAAGAGTAACATGAGCTTCCTCTATACAGTCTACTCCTGTCTTCGGTTTTAATTAGAGAGACCACACCTATGCTGTGTTTTAGAGAAACCAGGAAGTTTGGGATGCATACCTCATTTTTCCACAGTCTCTGAGAAGTTGCCAGCACCAGCTGTGATACTCTGTTAAGATGAGACCACCTTTTCTTTTTGGGTTTATGACCAGTAGCTCATTTTGACTTTGATCTTTAAACAGTCTTGAGAGAAGAAGCATAGTTGCATGCACTAGCAATATTTTTTCTGAGGTAACTGGTATAAGTTCACTCCTGTAAGTCACGCAGCACGAAATGTGTAGTACAGGGATGCTCCTACTCCTGTAAATGAGCTGGATTTCTAGTGGGAAAGTGTCATTCCACTTTGGAGACTTGTGTCATCGTTTCCAGCACAGCTAGGCTGATGCTGATCCCCAGCTGTTCATCGAGGGCCAGCTACTGCATTGTGCTGTTCAGTGTAACTGTGCTGTTACTCTCTTCCCTTAGCCGTGGATCCTTAAGAACCCTGTAGCAGACTGGAAATAACATGGTTATCTCCCTAAAACACAGTTAACTCTTTTTCAGACAAGGTTTCTGACAGGTCAAGCAGCCAAAGACATTTACAGGGACTGTTGGATAAGGAGGCTCACAGGTTTGGTGTCTGCTTGAACTCACCAGCAGGAATATGGGCATCTCCGGCTATAGCGGCAGCAGTAAAATTGCCATTCACGGTCCAGCACCGATGGAAAATACTGACTCTGGAAACCAGCCACCAGCCCATTGTTCGAGCAGGTTTGATACCTAATCATGAGGGGAAAGAAGAGAACACACAAGGAAAATGTGGTATTAGATTACTTGATAGTTTCAAGCATTTCCCAAAACAGCATTAACATTTTTGATACAGAGTGGAAGTTAAGGGTTTGACTTTGTGCTGAGAAGCACTGTTTGCACTTGCTGTGTATTGAGTAACTATTTTCTATAAGAAAGCAGCTGTAGTTAACTAATGTCTTAACATATATGTTGCACTTGAAATTATTTAATCTGGCTAAAGTATTTAAATATTCTAGTATGCTAACCAGGCAAGAAGATTGTTCTGGTGTTGGTATTCTCAACAGTTTACAAATCATGAGACTGACTTCAAAATAGTCCATTAATGCTTTTGTCTGTGACTCTTGGTGTTTGAGGATTTGGGCTTTACTGAACTAACTTTTTCAACTGCTTCTCTACAAAAAAAAAAAAAAAGAAAAAAACCGAAAAAAAAGAAAGAAAAAGAAGCTTTAGAAGCTATTTAATAGAAGAAGTTAATTAACTTCTTTAATCGTTTTCTTTCACAATTATGTGTCTCCAGGAGAAGAAAATCTTTATTAAAAATGTTTAGGCATGTGATAACATCATGATTTGATAGCAATCACATAAGGAAAACTGCGATTCAGATGTTACAGAATTTTAAGACTCGCATAAATTTTATGACTGGATTGACAAAAGAAAAATCTTACTTCATGCTTTCTGTGTACTCGGGAATTCTGTCATACGTGTGAATCACACACTTCTGGTAGAATAGATGTGGTCTCAAAGCATGCATGCTCCTCTGTCTGCACACCCTACAACACCTAAACACTGATACCCAAAGTAATTCAAGTGCTAATTGGTTTGAATAGCTTGCTTCTTGGGCACTAAAGACAAAGAGCTCATGGAAACAGGCAGGTCATTCATTCAGCTATTGAGTGCTCATTCTCTCAAGCACCTTCCTGGACTCATTGTTTCCCTATTGTGAAAATTACAGGAATGACATTTCTTCCACTGCTTTTCCTTCCCTTTCTTTTCCTTTCATCAAGGGAAACCTGCAGCAAACTTTCTCTGCAATTTCATAAAATCAATTACAATGATATATCTGAAAGAGACTTTCAGAAGTAACTGTATGATTAACAAATACCAAAAATTTCCCTTAGCTTCATACAATGACCTCATTATTTATTTTAATGACCTGAAGTTCCCAGAAGGGAAAACACATCATCTGGTGTATGGAAAGTCATTCGTTTGTGTACAGGGGTGTTAGTGCTTGCAAAGACAGTGTGAGGCTCAAGTGTTTGTATGCAAAAGCTGAAAAACTGATCAGCTTTGACCAGTGCAGCGATGAATTTTCCTGCTTAGTTTACAGCCTCCACTTTTGAATGCAAAGGTCTCTTCTCTATGTCCCTTTCCCTGTGTTCTGTTGTTCAGACAAGAGTATTTACATTTGTTTGTGTCCCTGCATCTCCCATGCTGATGGGGCCACATGCACTTGCTGTGCTTTGTGAGACTCTTTCAAGGACCTTCGGAGTTAAGTTGTGATGGGGACTCTGAGTTGCTATGGTATCACACCAAGTGTGGCAGTCTGGCTTTCACTCAGAGGATTTCAGCAGGAAGGATTTTTGATAGGAAGTTGCTCTGATTTTTGGCACATAGGCCATAGGAACATATGGCTAAGACTCTTTGTAAACATATTGGATAACTGCAGATGATTGGTGTTATGAAGCATGGTTGATAGAGAGCAATATGGGGATTGGTTATACCTGTTGCAAGATGAGCAGTAAACTGTGTAAAATAGCAACAAACCTGTGCCTCATCTTCTGTCTCTCACCCTTTCCAGTCACCTGCATTTGCACTGCTCAAGCCCTCCCTGGGAGATTTGTGATAATGGGAGCACTTTATTTCTCCATTTCCTTTACATTTCCTCTCAGAAGCTCAACACTGCCCTGCAGTTTCCCATCCTCACCGATCAGCATCTGATATTCCTGCTCTTACTTGTCTTTGCAGGAGGTTCTTCCTTCTTTTCTCTTCCCACCTGCTCATATTCAGTCTGGGAAGTCCCATCCTCTTTCCCACTGTCTTTGTCCTACCACTGTTTTTATTTTCTTGGCACATTATTTTCTACTAATACAGTCCAGTTGTGATGGAGAGATTAATTTTGAAAAAGATGTCATTGCTCATGGACACTTCTCTCTATAGTGAATTGAGAAGCAAACCTAGCCAACATAACATTCATATGTTTGGGTACCAGACTGTAAGAAAGTGTGGTATTTCTGATTCTAATTCTATCTTCTCATTATAAGTTTGATTAAAAAAATATAATTGGAGTTGCCTTAAAAATTAGTTCCTTAGATGGAAAGTATAGCTGGACATAAGCCATGTCTTATAATTAAATTGCCATTTTGTTTTAACATAATTCAAAGTAAAATTTGGAATACACATTAAAGCTCATGTTCATGTCTCTCTCTTCGCTTCTGTCTCATACACAAAGTCCTGTAATCTGTTATTCAAGCTCAGGATTTGGTTTAGCAAAAGAAAGGTAATAGTGATGTTGAAGTACCTTTCTTTAGCTTTGAGATAAGGTAAGATTTTTTCCTTGATCTTTCTAATTTTCCAGTAAAATCCAGATATTCCTTCAAAAATGAAGAGATGGTCTCAGAACTTGGAATGCTTATTTTTGAGGTCATATAAAATATTTCCTTTTCTTTCCTTTTCCCAGCTGACCACTTTCCTACAAGCAGAAAGTAATTCTTCAAGGGAAACAAACAACCTCTCCCCACACACCTTTTCAGTCAGTTGCTCTATGCACTAATCTGAAAACAACACTTAATATGTCCGAATTCTTTCCTTCCCTGTTAAATTCACTACTCTTGGCACAGCAAATCCTGAAGCAAGTAGAGTGAATAAAAACTAGTGATTCAGGAACTTTGATTTATAGCCAGGTCAAAACAATGCCTATTTCATGAGACCCACTCTTTAGCACTTTTGTTATAAAGGATAGTTCAGTATTCAGAGTTCTCCTCACTCCTGAAATCCTGACATTGCTAAGAAGAGAGGAAAATGTCTCTTACAAGGTAAATGCAGAAGAACGTGAGAAACTGGCTGGGACTGTGTGGGATTCAACTTGGCAATGGTTAGGTTTTCTTTTTCTAGTTGGCTCAAGTTGTGATGTGTGAAGAGTTGCCTTTTGGATCTGGTACTGGGAGAAGAGGAGGCAGACTGGCTGATGGGGGGGGAGTGAGAATATTGGTGGAGAAGACTGGTGCTCTTGAATGGGAAGTTGCCCTTCCCTTGGGCACAGTTGTGGGAAATGACTGCAGTTCCATAGAAAGCCTTGTTCTGGGAGAAGTTCTGTGTAGTAACAGGGATATGGTATCTGAGACTTTCCTGGCCTGATGTGATTCCTGTGAAAAGCCTTTCGTGCCAAATCTTCTTCTGAACTGGTTAATGAGTGTGGTACAGCTGAGTTCTGTCATGGCAAGCAACCAAAGCATGCATCTGTGGTATAGATTTAGTTCAGGTCAGAACTGCTTTTGTTGCTCACTTGTGAGCTTTTATCTGTGAGACCAAACAAGAGCTGGTGTGATACAAACCCACTCAAAATTAATATGTGAATTTTGGGTCTGATCATGACCTGTTTCACCCTATAGATCCTCTTAAATTGTGTCTTATTATTTGTAATCATCGATAACAGCCTCAGCAGCCAAGTGTGTACCTCACTGACTCAACAGTTGCCTGCCAGACTGAATGCAGGAATAGAGTTGCAATACTGCTTACAGCAATAGAATTGTTTTGAGCAATGGAACCAGTTTTGGTGACACTTCATACTTACGCCTACATCTTAATTTTGGTCTTTGCTAGACAAAGCTCCAGAGTGCTGTGCCTCATCTAATGCTGGTGCTCTGTGGTAAGTCTCCCTCTGAGGCTCCCTGTTCCTCAGGTACATCAGCACCATATTATCCTGAGGATGACAACCCAGAGAGGAAGCCTGTTCCCTACAAATCTGCCCAGGGAAGCCCAAGTCCAGATGCAGGAATTGGTGCTGTTGGAGCCTGCACTGAATTCCTGCTGCACTGATTGGGAGCTCCAGAAGCTCTCTGGAGACTTGCAGAGGCTGACACACAGCTCAGTAGGCACTGGGTTGTGTTGCATTGACAGTGATTTGTTCCTTATGACAGGGGAACCTGAGAGTGTTGTTCCATGGCCCTGTGGAGGGGAGGTCCTGTACTGCTCTCCTGAGTTATCTTTGTGGAGTGTCCTCCCTCTGTGTAATTTGGTTAATTGCATGATGAGAGCGAATTCAATGGTCATCAGTTACAGGTGAATGGGGAGACGTAAGAGGCTGAGGCCAGACTCAGGACACTGCAAATCTGGCACCCAGACAGAGGGAGAAACTTTTATGTGTTTGATTAGGCCATGTCATTCTCTAAAAGCCAATTCTACAAGGAGTCTTCCCTACCTGTTGTGGGGTGCTGAGACATGTTGTCATGACTTCTACATGCCAAAGGCAACATCTGTAACATCTTCAGCAATCTTTTTGTTTCACTTAGGGGTCATTTATGGCTTACTTTTTTTCTCCCTGGCTCAAGGGAAGGCAAGGCCCTTTTTACCCTCTTGATTTCTTCTTGACAGTAGCCGATGAGGCCCCCTTTTCTACAGAAACACTCCTCTTCTCCTCAGATGCTCCCACTGGACTCAGTCCATTGCAGCTGTGCTAAATGGACTTGTAGCACTAGTCCCTTAACATAAACTTAGCGCTCTGGAGAAAATTAACTTGTTTGTGTAGCTAGCACAAATGGGAATATTTTCAAAGGGCAGCTGGATTATTGGGTTTGGGTAACATAGCCTCAGATATGAAATTTGGGATTGGTCAGAGATTAGGAACAAAAAGAGTTCCTACTAATATACCAAGGTGTGCTGCCAGAGCCTGAACAGGAGGGTCCTTTGCTCAGTAGTCTGTCTTTGCACCAAGCTGGAGGGCAAAGGAGAGAGAGAATGGGAGTGGGGAGGGAGAATCTGGATGTCTGTTTTTTCCAAGTCTCATCTAAACACTTTCTCAGAAGTCTAAACAAGGAAAAGAAGCAATAAACATGGAGTAAATAGCTCTTGGCTGGAAATGCTTCTGCTTTGTGCTTTACAACTAACTGGGAGTATATTGAGGATATGGCATGGTTTCATCTGTATTATGTGGCGTAAACAAAACTTACTTTCCTGGAAGGAAGAGTTACTTGTCTTCACTTGCAAGGTTTTATTACTTTTTTGGTGTGATCCCTGACTTTTGGTATGATAGTTTTCAGGCAAGAAAAATAGTTTTTCTTGAAAACCTTGTTCAGAGACTGGTCTGTAGAGACAACTCTGTAGTATTCAACGAAGCAGAGAAGAGCAGTTTCACCCTCAGTCACTCAGACCTTAGGTGGTGAAATATTTAAACAAGGTCAAAATTTCTCCAGTACAAATGGAGATAAGAATGTAAAATTTGTCCTTCCCGAAAAGACAGGATTCTTTGAGAAGTTGCAGCATACAAATTAGTAGAAGGACTGCAGAATCAAGGCATGCTCTGGAGACTTTTCCCTACTCCAGACATGAGCATTTCCAAATTATCCAGGAACTGGTTCTTGCTCCCTCTTGCTCTCTCTCTTGGTTAGCAGATAGCCTCTGAAGGAGTAAGGTGTTGAAAGAGATTCACATGTACATGAACTTAACTTTACATGTACATGTACTTAACTTTAAACATATTCACAGATTAAGGAGGCTGAGAAGGCATTCCTGGTCATCTGATCCAATCTATTGCCACAATTTCCCCTTTGAATTTTGTAACAGGTCCACAAGCTTCTCATATCCTTTCAGCAAAAGACAAATGCACATAATCACTTCAGAAGTGTATGCACATACATGACTAACTTCAGGGATGCATTTATGTGGTGAAGCACCATAGTTAGATATATTCTGAAACACCACTAGAGATGGGTTGAGAGATGGGGTGCCCCAGAGAGCAGTTTTTAGAGTACCTGTTCTCTCCACTGACTCTGGAAGGAGGCAAAGGTCATAAACTGAGCATCACTAGGCATTAGATGACTAATGTGGATCTGTATCATTGTCCTCTTTCTGTGGAATAGTTTTTTTCATATCTGAAAGACTCTAAGTCCTACGGTTTAATTCTCTAAGTGTGTATAATACCTAGTGTTAGTGAAGGAAGCAAACTTACTAGGAAGCTCTGCCAGTGGTTCCCTCTTGCTCCCAACTCTCCTATCCCTATGGTCCCCCATCCATTTCTGTCATTTTGCCCCAAAAACTAAAGGCCAAAGAAAATAATGAGTTGGAGACTCTTTCTTCTCTCTTTTATATTCCCTCTTAATTTTCTCTCTTAAACTTTTCTTTTTTTATTGTCTTTTCTAAAGAAACCTCTCTTGGGTTTGTCTCTATTGTACAGCTACACTGCAGTCAGGAATGGTAATTTGAAAATCACCATTTGAAATATATTGTCAAAGGTTATTTTTTTTGTGTTTCTGCCAGACTAGAGTTTCTGACTAGGGTTCTGGCTGAGAAACTGGAGGGAATTCAGAGAAGAGCTGTAGGTATGATCGGTGCTTGCTAAGGAGTGTTGGAATATAAAACCTCCAGAGGAGATCTAGAAAAATGGAGACATGTTCAACCTGAAAGCAAAAGCATGGGTGAAGATGTGTGGGTGAGGAAAGGCATAGCTGATACCTGTTATTAAGTTAAAGAGGTTTTACAAAAGGATGCAGCAAGCTTGTTCTCATTGCTCTATGAAGGTAGGGCAAAGAATAAAAAGCCTCAACTGCAGCAGAGTAGCAGCCTTTGACACTGTCTCCCATAGCATCCTCCTGGAAAAGCTGGCAGCCCATGGCTTGGACAGGTGCACTCTTCATTGAATTAAGAACTGGCTGGATGGCCTGGCCCAGAGAGTGGTGGGGAATGGTGCTGCATCCAGTCACTAGTGGTGTCCCCCAAGGATCTGTGCTGGGCTCAGTCCTCCTTAATACTTCAGGGAGTATCATATACAACTTAGTAGTCCAGGGAGGTGGTGGAGTTCACCATCCCTGGAAGTGTTTAAGGACGGACCAGACATGGCACTCAGTTGACGTGGTGGTGTTAGGTCATAGGTTGGTCTCAGTGATTTTAAGTCCTTTCTAACCTGATTGATTGTGAAAAATTTTAGCAAAAACTTGGCAGACTTGTAGTTACTGGTGGTACAAGCAATTGAATATTCCTGGATGCAGTGTGCAAGGTGAGACAAAATACTCTGTGAGACAGAGCTGAAGAAGGAATATTATATTATGGGAAATGAACTAGCAAATCCAGCAGAGTGCTGTGTCAGCTGACATGAGAATGATGTATTGCCCACCAACAGATTGGTTTGTTGGGAGATCAGCAGGGAAGAGGAATGGCCAACCAGGAGCTAATGGTACAGATGGTGACTTGTATTTGTGATCCCACTTGATTACTGAGTGAATCTTTTTAGAATTGGGAATGGCTCCAAATAGCACTTAGGTGGGTGTGAAAGAGAAAGAGAAGAGGGGCACCTATGAGAAGTAAGAATGCCAAGGGAGAAGGCAGGATTCTCAAAGGTGCCTCAGGATATATCCATGCCATCAGATTAATTTGAGATTACACTTGCCTACACCTTCACTCCCGTCTGGGATGCAACTGCTGGGTTCTTGGGCAGCAGTGTTGGCATGACCGGGGATGTGCTGGCATACAGCAAAGCCTCTCTCCATGAAGCTCTGGAGATACAACTAGCTCAGCCCTGGGGGTGGAAAACTGAAAACTGCAGAATCCAACCAGGCACAGCTAGCTAGGATATATGGAAATGGCCCAAGTAACTAGGAGCACAAACTTGCCTTTGCCAAAAGGATATGTGTTCCCTAATCAGTTTGGTGACCTCCCCTCCTCCCAAAATAGAAGAAAGAAAGAGAACGAAAGAAAGAAAGAAAGAAGGAAGGAAAGAAAGAAAGAAAGAAAGATCTATGCAGAGTAGGCAGAGACATGTAAGGAGGTTGAACTAAAAAGGTGAGCTAATGAAGAAATACTAAAATAATTCCAAAAGCTAGTAAAGGGAGAGAAACAGAGTTAAGCAATTAAAAAAGAGTTGAAAAAGAAATACATTTGGAGAAAATATAGGGTTTTCTATAGGAAAAAAGTAGGCAATGGAGAGGACAAAGTGAAAATATCTTTTTAAAAGGTGAAGGAAACAAGATTCAGATAATACACTGTGGATGTAGCTGTGCTAAGCATACGGAGCATGGTGATGAATGGTTACACATCAGAAGAAAATGTTCTGTATAGACTTATAAAGTATCCTGTTTGTGAGAAGTGAACTTGAGCAATTGCTGCCAGGGATTTTTAGAAAGAGAAAAATAAGTTTATTTTGAACAAAAGAAATGTCTAATTCAAATTATTATGCAATAAATAGAAATTGCACCAATGTAAAAAAATGAAGAAGTCATCCAGGATTATCACAATGTCTTATTTCTGCCTGTTTTGCAGCTCTCCCCCTTTTTTTCAATTCTTATTCCAAAATTAAGTATAGGGTCAATCTTTTTTTTCCCTTAGCAATTGCATCAGCCATAGGCATGTATCACGTGGTAAATGAAAGAGTATGAATAATTCAAAACAAAATTTTGAATCCTTAGAAAGCAGAAACTTCACATTTCATTGCTAACCTATTCCCACATAACAAAATTCAAAAAATCACATTGCAATTTCTGGAACAAAACCATTTCAAGTATTTGAAAATACTCATTCCTGCATGCATTTCATTCTGTCCAAAGAATAATTCAATCTCAGAGTTGTCCAAAACTCTGTTTCCCATTTCATGAAAAACCCCAGAAGACAATTAAATGCTGGATATTCTGCCCAAATATGAAATACTATACTTATTTCCAGAAATTATTGTGGCCACATAATGCGATCATCTTTGCCTCCAAGGCTGATGAAAAATATCACATTTTTTTAAGCAAACTGACTGTATTAGGGAATTAACATGATATTCTTCTACCATCATGCAGATATATATGCCCCCACCATCGCTGGTTAGTGTGGATTTTTGGCTCCTGTAATAACAGCACAACTAAAAAACAGCATTTGTCTATGCCTAAGCCAAAAAGCTTAGCAACAAAAACACAAAGCAAAGAACCAGTGCAATACAGAGATTATTTTTTCTAGTGGGAAAAGCATGAGGATGGAGTGAGGAGTTTTGCAGTTTGTTCCCCAGTTTAGTCACTGATTCATTGTGACTTTTCAAGAGGGACTTTATGCTCTCCCCTGCAAAGGTTCTTGCCTCATTTTCCTCATCATTGAAACAATAGTGAGACCAAGCTACTTCACAGCTGAGGTTGTGAGTGACCAAAGGACACGGCATTTGAAAAGCACACTGACACCCTCCAGCAAGGAATTGCTACAGAGAAGACAAATGTGATGCTGATCACCTCCCATGCATCATGATTAATGAGACTTAGGGCAGTGAAGCCACCGGTTACTGTGGCATTAATACGCATTTGCATTGCTCTGAGCACAGTATTAGGACCCTCATTCCACAGGGGTTATCAGGGCTGTGCCCTCCAGGGATGGTTGGGGTTATCCTACCATTCGGTTCCCGCCCTGTTGATCTCTTCCCACCAGCACTCTGTCGGCTCACCGAGGCTCTGGGATGCTGGCATGCAGGCATAGTTCCACAGTCTGTCAGAGCCTTCCTTCTTGCTGAAAACACTTCTGACAGCCACGATCACCTGTCCATGTGGGCACTGAAAGTTGAAACCTTGCCGGTACACATTGACCCATTCATCGTTATCTCCATAATTGTAGGGGCCATAGTAATAGTCACTGTACTGGCCCCATGCCACAGTCACCAGAGGCAGGAACACACAGAGAAGGAAGATGTCCATCCTGAAGATGTTCCTGTCTAAGAAGTGCCCCTCTGGTTTGTTGGGTTGGCCCTTTTATATCGCCTCTAACATTTGGCTTCCAGATGTTATGTTTTCAGATCCAAGTGCAGTGTGTCATTGCTTAGCAAACCTTCTCTGAGCTACAGAGACGTCCAATTACTTTTAAGGTGGAATTCTGCAAGTACAGTAAGTCTGCAGTCCCTAAGAGCAGGTCTTCCCATCACTACAAACCATCTGTGATCCTTTACTGCAGAGCTACTGTACAAAGCAAGCTACATGTCATAGTACAGCTGTCACAGACATCCCACTTTCATCCTTAAGACAGTGTTTAAGTTTGAAAACAACTATTATTTGAAATTAAAGCTCTATTTGAAGTTGCCAATTTCCATCATTAGTAACATGCAATAAAACGTGATCCTCTGTGTGAATGTCCCCATCCTCCTTTTCCTAAACGTGTGTGACATGATTCTACTAGGGAATTGGACAAGGTGAGGGAATTCACTGCTTCTGTTGAAAAAATGCCTTTAGAAATTTTGGGTTGGTTTGGTTAGAGGGAAGGTGGAGCCCAAATAACTGAGGCTCTGTCCTGGCATGGAAACAGCCCACCCTGAGAAGTAGGGCATTTGCTTCTTCCAAGCAGAACTGATTTTGCTATGACTGTGTGTGAGCTCAGTGAAACTGTGGACTCGGCAGATGTTTTAATTTGAGGATAAAGCACATAAGCAAGTTACAATAAGAAAAGCTTCATGCATGACCAGAGCCTACTGAGCTCTTTGAGCCAGGGCCTTGAAGCTACCTTGATTTTATCATGGGCTATGAACACAAGGCTGCTGTTGATGAACTGCTGTGTTGCAAATTCAAAACCTGACTTGCCACTTGGGAAGGGTTTACATGCAACATCCTTAGGCATTTTCTTTATCAGGAACACACTCTATTCAGGAAAGCATGGACTGGTGTGCTTTACTTAATTGTGTACTTGACCTATAGAAAACTCTGGGACTTGAGCATGCTTTAATAAGTAAGAGAGTCCAAAGTCAATCTAACATAGTCTGCATATGCCTATGTTGCCTAGGCTGTGTTACTAATAAAACGTGTGACCCTTGGAAGAGCTCCAGATTCAAATTCTGTCTCTTTAAGTGAAATCTAGAGACTGCTTCTTGCTGCAACCTTTTGTTCAAATCTTTTTACTACCTCTCTTCCACTTTTGGACCATGCACAGAAAAAGGAAAAAGAAAAAAAAAAAGTATATGAGCTTTTAATCTGTTGCTGATACTGACAGAAAGACCTGTGATGTAACTGTGGACTTGTTCCTCTCTAGGTATCTCCAAACCCATTTTGCCTGGTCATTTCTTTGTAGGAGCATAAGCATCCCAGGAGGCTGATGCCTTTACAAACAAAAGATCTCAAAACTGCCTTCAGCCTTATCAGCCAGGTGCTTTTGTGTCTTCAGCTAGCAGTTTTCTTGTAGCAGAGCCTTGTTCAACAAAACTGTAGGTGGTGGCTGGCTCTTTTCCAGAACAGTGCAGCAACATCTCAGCTGTCCGTGCTCACAGCCAGTGCAGATCCACATGCACCTGGCAGGTGAGAATTGCTGATGTGGCTCAGTGCCTCACCTCCAGCTGCTGCAGCCCCACACGCATGGGGAAGGGACTATGGAGACAGCAGAGAAGAGCCCTTTCCTTGGAGCTGCCCTCCTCTAGATCCTAGGTAACAGTGGGGGACACGGGTACCCAATGACTAAAGAGAGTGGAAATTTAAGATTAAAAACCCCCATAGTTATCTGATGAGCCCCAGAGTGCATGAGCTGCGCAATATCACATCAGTTTTTCAGCTAACTCTGTAGTGTGTGTTCTTTTTCCCCTTACTTCCTTAAGCACACAGGCACATTGGGGAGTACTGCACACTGCTGTATATGCCTAAGAGGCATTCTGGAAGAAGTTTTAGCAGGAAGAACCACATTATCATATACATATGATCCTGACCTCACATAACCCTTTGTAAGCACCACTCCTTGTAACAAAGTCCTTACGTAACACATAAAATTACAGGCAAGAGGGGAGGAGAAGGTGGAAGGAAGGCTCTATGGAGAGTAGGCAATCTTTTCTGACCTTTGACATGCATGTGAAGTTTGAGGTGTCTGTTTTCACTTCTTACATCCAGTCTACCCTCCCTGATCCCATTAGTGGATAGAGTGACACTTCCATGCTGTGCTGTGATCAAGAAGTGGCTTGGCTGCTATGCAGGGAAGATAGTGAACACAGCAGATGTGGAACAACAACTCCCTGTAGCGCTTGTGGCAGTTCAAACATGTCTTGACCACCCTTATTGTGTTCTGGCCACTGAATCAAGCACAAAAGTTCAAAAGCCAGTGTCTAGAGGAGCTGCAAACTAAGCTGCAGCTTGATGTCTTTGGTTGCCTTCAGCTACAGTTTGCACTACAAGAAAACACTGCCATTTAAAAACCAGTCCCTCTCTGAAATTACCGACTCTTTAATTTGACTTTAAAAACATCAGCTGCATGCCATGCACATCCAATCTTTGGAAAAGCAGAAAGTGTCAATGTAGTAAATATGAAGTGCTAAGACCAATCTTTCATTATAAATTCCTTGCTGTGGAATGTATCATCATGGCTAGGCTTTGTGGACGAAGACTTGGGAAGGGCACTACTCACACTTGCTGCAAGCGTGCTGGTGGCTAAAAAGGCCAATACGGGATAGGCAAATCCGGTCACAAAAGGCACACTGGAAAGTCTGCTTTGGCGATACTGGCGAAGAACGGTTCTTTCTGCGTTGTCTCTTCTCCTCAAGACTGACTCTGCATGCGTTCTCAAAGGAAGCAGCAGCATCGTGAATGGTGTGTCTCCATGAATCCCGATTGGAGGCCAGAGTGGACCATTGGTGGCAGTCAATATGGCCAAGGCTGAGCTGTTGTTTCAGGATGTCCTTGAATCTCTTCTTCAGGGTTCCTCTCTTGCGGCAGCTGGTGGCGAGTTCACCATAGAGCACAATCTTCGGGAGGTGGTGATCCTCCATCCTGGAGACGTGCCCTGCCCAGCGCAGCTGCGTTCTCATCAGCATGGCCTCGATACTGGTGACCCCTGCCTGTTCAAGAACAGACACATTGGTCATGTAATCAGACCAGTGGATGTTTAGGATTAAACGGAGGCAGCGCTGATGGAAGCGTTCGAGGAGCCGCAGGTGGTGGCGATAGATGACCCATGATTCAGACCCATATAAAAGAGTAGACAGTACAACGGCCCTGTAGACACTGATCTTTGTACTTTTCTTCAGGTGTTTGTTGGACCAGACTCTTTTGTGGAGTTTTCCAAAGGCACTGTATGCCTTTGCTAGCCTGTTGTCTATCTCATTGTCAATCTTACCGTCTGAAGAAATGATACTTCCCAGGTAGGTGAACTGCTGGACTGACTTAAGCTCTGATTCACCTATGGTGATGTGGGGATGATGGAAGACTTCCTGAGGTGCAGGTTGGTAGAGAACTTCTGTCTTCTTCAAGCTGACTTCCAGCCCAAAAAGTGCAGCGGCCTCTGCAAAGCAGGATGTTAAGCGCTGCAGAGCTGCTTCTGTGTGAGCAACGAGGGCAGCATCATCAGCAAAAAGCAGCTCACAGACAAGGTGATTCAGGGTCTTGGTGTGGGCCTTCAGTCGCCTCAGGTTGAATAGGCTTCCATCGGTACGATATCGGATGTAGATGCCATTTTCTTCGTTGGGGTCCGCCATGGCTCTTTGGAGCATCATGCTGAAGAAGATTGTAAATCTTCTTCAGAGATTTGGTGCAAGAACGCATCCTTGTTTCACACCATTGGTTATTGGAAAGGGCTCAGAGAATACATCGCCATATCTGACTTGTCCACGCTCATCCTTGTGTAACAGGATGATCATTTTGAGGAATTTGGGGGGACATCCTAAACGTTC
>VZRF01007423.1:0-10016 GCA_013396875.1 Vireo altiloquus
GCAGGCTCTGCAGGCACCAAGGCTCCCCAGCACGGCTCAGCGGCCCTGGGGACACGGGAAATGCTTGGGGACTCTGTGGAACCCCATCCGGACACGCTGGGAGGGATTGGAAGCGTCCAAGGTTGGGTTGGAGCGAGCTGGGATGGTGGAAGGTGTGATTTTGGGATTCCACGAGTGGCACCTTGCCGCGGGGGCTGAAAACTGGGCCACAAAGTAGGGCTGGAAAGTAGGGCTGGATGGGTCAGGGCTGAGATGCCAACACCTCCCCGAGGAGTCGCCGACCCAGCCACGGCACTGCCAACCCCTGGAATCCCACCCGAGGGTGCCGCAAAAGGGGCATTTCCACCCCCGTGGGTGTCACGCCTACCCCAAAGGGACATTTCGATCCGTGCCCACCCTGGGAATCCCTGCCAGGCCCAGCCACGCCGGGACAAACCCCAGCGCAGCAGGTTCCGCTGCCCACACGCGTTCCCAGCTCGTGTTGTGGGCGCTGGGCACCGAGGATGCGAAGTTCTCTCGGCATCGTGCGCTGCCCTCGCCCTCTCCCCGGCCCCGCTGTGCTCCCCGGGGCATCCTCACCTCCATCTCCCTGCTCCATTCTCCTCTCCTCGGCGTCCCCAGCGCTCTCCGTGCCATCTCCCGGGCACACAGCGGCCTTGGTGCCCCTCTTGGCCGCCCCGGCGCCTTCACCGGCGGCTCGGGGACCATCGGCGGTGCCGTGGGGGCGTTTGGCCGAGCGCTTGCCCTCCCCGGGGGCCTCGGGAGCTGCATCCCTCCGGGAGGCTTTGGAGCGGGGCAGAGACTGCTCCGAGTGCCGCGTCAGCCACGTCTTCTTCAGCTTGGTGTGGTTGCTGGGGGGGCACGGAAATCGCCCCCCGGGCACGCCCAAGGTGGGCTCCAAGGGGTTGGGCACCCCGCAGCCCACCCCCGGGCACCCATCGCAGCCCGGGGTGGGGCACAGACAGGCCGGGGGGGGCTCGGGCTTGGCGAGAGGCGCTGGGTAGTGCCCGTCGGCGAGCAGAGGAGAGGGATCAGGCTCCCCACAAGCCGGGGGCGAGCCGGGCTGGGAGCTTTGGTAGCCCAGGCGCTCATCTTTGGCCTCCGAGGGCCGTCCTGGCCCCGCGTCCGTGGAAAAATCGGCGCCGTGGGGCCGTGCGCCCACCCAGGGACCCCCACAGCCCCCCGAGCCGGGCTGCAGGAGGAAGAGAGGGTGGCTGGCGCTGGGGGGAGGCGTGCGGGGGTGGGGAGCGGGCACCGCCGAGCTGCCCCCCGCCCTGCCATCCCTCCACGGGGCTCCCGGCAGCTCCGGCACCGCCGGCTCCCCTTCCCCGTCTCCGTCGTGCCCTGCCTGGCTCTTGCCCAGCAGCTGCGGCGCCGCGTGGTTCTTGGCCGAGGGGTGGAAGCCGAGTTCTTTCTTCGGGTAAAACTCCTGCAAGGGAGCACAGGAGCTGCTGTCACCCCACGCGTGGGTCCCCGTCCCGCTCCTGTCACCCCCATCCCTGCGAGGGGGTGATGGGGAGCATCCCATCCTCCTGCCTCAGTTTCCCCAACCGCCGCCCTGCCATGCTGGGCAGCCTCCCGGTGCTTCCCGGTGCTTCCCAGTGCCCGGTGCGGCGTTTTTGGGGTGCCCGTGTGTCCCCCGCTGGCAGCGTGGGAAAGGAATGGGGAGCCGCAGCGGCACGGGGTGCGACGGGCGCGCCCAGGGCTGGCAGCGCTGCCTCCCTGCCACCCCCGTGCCTCGGCTCCCACCGCCGTGACTCAGCCCTCGGGGGTGGCATCGCTCTCGGGGGCACCGCGGAGCGCAGCATCAGCCCAGCGACTCATTGCCCCCTCGGCTCTCGGGGGGCTGGGACCCTCCTGCCGAGCTGTGGGGAGCAGAGAGCTGTGCCCCCCTCGGGGGTGCTGCCCGGCCCTGCCCTGGGTGCGGTGTGGTGCCAGCATCGCCTTTCGCAGCTCGCCGCTCCCAGGCGGGTTCAGGTGAGGCTGGAGCCGCTGGCACCTCCAAGGAGCGGCAGGGACCCCCCGAGCATCCTCCTCCTCGCTCCGGGAGCCACTCTGGAGTGTCCTACCTTGTTCCCTGAGCTGGAGCAGTCATCGAAGGGGGTCAGAGCCGACTTGCAGCTCGGAGGGACCCCCAGGTAGAGGGGTTGTCCCCAGGTGGGCACGTAGGAGCCAAACCTCCAGTCCACGCCGGCGAACCTCCCGTCCCCCACCGCCCCCTGCCCCTCCGGCCCCGCTCCGCCGAACGGGGGGTCCACCGGGGGTCCGTGGGGCAGCAGCGAGGACAGCAGGAAGGGGCTGTGCTTGGCCTCCACGAGGAAGGGGCAGTGGTGGAAAGCCGGGGGGTCTCCGGCAGCCTCCCCTGCGGCGCTGCGGGGCTTGCCGGCGGTGCCAGGGCGCTGCGCGTCCAGCCCTGGCACGGGCAGGGGGTAGCGGTGGTACGCGTGGCTGTAGAGGGCCAGAGGGGCCAGCACGGCCTCGGCCCACCGCGGTTCCTTGCAGGGGTCCCCCCAGCCCCCCTTGAGCTGCCCGTTCCGGGGGGGAAGCAGCGAGGGGAGCTCAGCTCCGTCCTTGGGGCGGCACAGAGCGTCCCGCAGGCACGGCGGGGCCGGGGGGGACGGACAGCCCAGCCGGCCACCGGCGAGCTCCCGGACGGGTCCCAAACATCCCTCGGAGCCCCTCCAGGGACATCCTTTCTCCATGCCGTAGCTCAGCTTGCCGGGCTCAGGGTATCCCGGGAGTCCCAGCTCGGCAGCGGCGCTTCGGGATAAAACCATGCCGCTGCTCTCCATCCCCCGGGAGTCCTGCGCTGCCTCCGGGGCTCTTCTCCACCGCGGAGGGGTCTCCCCCATCCTCGCTTCACTGGCCATGCTGCTGCGACACTCATGTGGTGCTCAGCGCCGTCCCGGGCAGGCCGGATCCTGCGGGCAGGGAGAGGAGACATCAGCGGGGAGCAGCACCGAGCCCTGCGGGGAAACTGAGGCACGGCAGCGCTTGGGGGTGTCGCTGCGGGGCTGCCCTTAACCCTCCAGCTCCATCCTGCCGCGTTTGATGGGGATCTCCCCGGAATTCGAGGGGATCCCCGGCTGCCGTGCCCCGCGGGGATGCACGATGCGGGCTGGCACGTGTCCGGGGCGGTGTGTCCTTGTCCCATCCCGCCCCTCCTGCCCCAATCCCGGCGGGGCTGGCGGCCGGGACGCACCTCGCGCCCACCAGTGCCTCCGCACCCAGGCTGGCCCCGCGCCCGGCCGCTGGCACCCAGCGTGGGGAGGCCGTGCCCCGCGCAGGTATTTGCCTCCGGCCAGGGCTGGGCTGCGCTTCTCAGGAGGGCTCCCAGCGAGGGGGGAGCTCCCCGCTCCCAGGGGCCCCTCCTGGGAGAAATGCCTGCGGAGATTTGCAGGATTAGCCCTCCCCCGGGACCCGGGCCACACGCAGATGCGAGGTGCGGAGCCAGACCTGGCAGCGCCGGCGGTGGCATCCCTTCCCCGCGTCCCCCCAGCCCTCCCTGCCCGGCAGCTGGAGCGGCCGAGGGGGACAGAGGAGAGGTCAGCCAGCTCCCAGCCCTGCTGCGGGGTGGGACAGAACCCCCCGATGGCCGGGATGGGGACAGGAGCAGGGTGGGGACAGCAGCGTGTGTCCCAAGCCGCCTGTTCTTGTCACAGCCTCTTCCCAGAGAGGTCAAAGTCCTCATTCCCACGCTGCTCGGGAAGCACCGTATCCGAGCCGGGGCACCTTGGGGACACCCTGGGGACAACCTGGGGACACCCAGCCCATCCCTCCAGGGCGCAGGACCCAGCCAGGCTCTCCCACCCGGCTCCAAAGTTCTCCCAGCACACCTCACCGATGTCCCAAAGCTGTCCCACCACCCTGCCATCCCTCCAGCTACCCCAGGGTGACATCGTCCCCTGTCCTTCATCCCATCCGGAGCGCACGGAGCCGCCTCCAGCTGCTCGGTGAGCATCCCCACAGCTACCTGGAGGGTCCATGAGGGACCCCAGTGCCGAGGACGAGCGGGGGTCTCCGCCGGTGACACCGGGTCCCGGAGAGGCGAAGCCGGGGGAGCGGGAGCACCTAAACCCACAGGCTGAAGGGATCCGGCTCCGGGATCTGGAGGAGGCAGAAAGCCACCCGGGCGGCCCTGGGGATGTTCTTCTCCGCCTGTTGGAGCTGGAGTTTTTGATCCATTGGCTTGGGACGCTCCGTTCTCCTCCTTCCTATCGTCCTACGAGCTGGGGGTCCCGGCGGGCTGGGATTCGGGGATTGGGGTACCCGGGGAGCAGCGGAGGCACGAGCGGGACCTTCCCCCGGCTCTAGGCAGCCTTGAGCATCCTGGGACGCTGGCGGTGGGACAAGGCGGTGGCAGCGGCTCTGCTCCACGAGCGTGCAGCCTCCGCCGGCTCCGGCAGCGACTGGGCAGGCGGCAGGGAGGGAGGGAGGGATGGATGGCGGCTCTGCTGACGCCCGGGAACCGGGAATCGGCGCGGTGCCGGCGGTGCCGCCCAGCCCCGGGGGCACCGGCGGCGGTGCCAAGGCGGGCAGGTGTGCTCTGCCCCGTGCGGGTGAAGAAAGCGCCCTTTGTTCGCCAATGCCGCCCCGTCACCAATGAAAGGCTCCAGCCGCCCGCTCCGGGCGAAACTGGATCGGGAGAAACACCAGGATGGGCCAAAAGTCCTCGTGCTGCTGCTGGAGAGCCGGCGGGGGCACGTCCAGCGTGGAGCATGTGGTCATCCTACGGCATGTGAGCCCCCAGGACCCCAAACCGCTTCGGCTTGGGTCAAAGTTTATGGATCTGGCCTCAAGTCATGGTCCAGAGCCGTGTCTATCCCTCCCCCAACTGCCTGGGATGAAGGCAGAGCTCCTCTACCTCCCTTCAGACCCCTCAGCAGCCGGGTGGGCAGAGCAGGATGTGCTCCAAGGGGTGCAGAGGGCACAGGGATGTTGTGACAGCATCCTGATGGTGCCACCCTGACCAGGGATGGGGAGGGAGTGCCTGGGGGCACTCACTGCTGCCCTGCAGCCCACCAGGATCACATCGATCCCAGCCGTGCCCACCAGGATCACACTCATGCCAGCTGTGCCCACCAAGATCACATTGACCCCAGCCATGCCCACCAGGATCACACGGATCCCAGTCGTGCCCACCAAGATCACACCCATGCCAGCTGTGCCCACCAGGATCCCATTGATCCCAGTCGTGCCCAACAGGATCACACTCATGCCACTTGTGCCCACCAGGAGCACACCAACCCCAGCCGTGCCCACCAGGATCACACTCATGCCAGCTGTGCCCACCAAGATCACATTGACCCCAGCCATGCCCACCAGGATCACACGGATCCCAGTCGTGCCCACCAAGATCACACCCATGCCAGCTGTGCCCTGCAGCCCACCAGGATCACACTGATCCCAGCCGTGCCCAACAGGATCACACTGATCCCAGCCATGACCACCAGGATCACACCCATCCCAGCCGTGTCCCACAGCTCACCAGGATCACACCGATCCCAGCCGTGCCCACCAGGAGCACACCCATGCCAGCTGTGCCCACCAGGATCCCATTCATCCCAGCCGTGCTCACCAGGGGCACACCAATCCCAGCCATGCCCTGCAGCCCACCAGGATTACTTGGATCCCAGTCATGCCCACCAGGATCCCATTGTTCCCAGCCATGCCCACCAGGATCATACCCATCCCAGCCATGCCCTGCAGGCCACCAGGATCACACCGATCCCAGCCATGCCCACCAGGATCCCATTGATCCCAGCCATGCCCACCAGGATCATACCCATCCCAGCCATGCCCTGCAGCCCACCAGACAAAAGCCAGGACCTTGCGGGTGCTCCCCACACCACCCCAATCCCCAGGACCCCCAGGGCTGGCACACCCCGACCCCAAACCCCCCAACACCCACCGCCCGCTCCTGCTGGCAACCCCTGGGGAGGGAGGAGCAGCTCCAGGGGGGTCTCCGGGGTGTACCCCCCATTCCTGGGCTGGCAGGGAGGTGGTGCTGATGCCAGCAGCGCCGTGCGGCTTTATGTAACCTGCGTGTGTCCTCGGGACGTGCCCGCCTTACATAAACCGCATCCCTCGGCACGGCTGGCCCGGCACGGCTCGGCACGGCTCGCCAGCGGGGGGCTGGAGGGTTTGGGGGCACGGGAGAAGGGGTGAGGGCAGGCCAGGGCCCGCGGGAGCCCAGCAGCGCCACGGAGAAGCCCAGCATGGGCTGCCTCCAGCTCGGCAGCTTCCTTGCGGTCTGGTCCCGCTGGGAGCCGAGCTTAACCCTTGCTGGGCACGGCTCGGGGCACCGCGTGCCACCCGGGTCACTCTGCCGTGCCAGGTGGTCCCTGGTCACCTCCAGAGCGGCGTCAAGCCACGGCGGGACCCCCCCCGAGCCGTGTTGGCCCAGGAGGGGAGGGGTTTGGGGGGGCCCTGGCGCCCGGGTGCTGCTCGCTGCACCCAGTGGGTGCCAGGGAACAGGGAGGGGACCCAGACAGGGCTCGGGGCGAGGGAGAGCCCGCGCCTGCCTGCGATGAGAAGGTGCTGAAAGACAAACTCTTCCCGTTCCCTCCCTCCGTTCCTCAGGAATGATGGATCCGGAAGGGTTGGGACGGAGTTGGCAGCGGGGAGGGACCCCAGGGAAGGGTCTGCAGCGTCCCGGCGAGGCCAGGGGGGGTTTGGGGGTGTCGGGAATGTCGCGAGGGAGGGGACAGGTGGGCAGAGGGATGGACACACCACCCTGAGAGTGGGAAGCCCCACGCGGGGTCCGTGGCAGCCGGGGCGAGGAGCAGGGAGCAGGGAGGGGATGATGGAGGGACAACAGGGAATTTCCCACCATGCACCGGGGCAGCATCCCTGGGCACTGTCCCCTCCCTCGGCGTGCCAGGGAGCCTGAAAACCTGGCGAAACCTTCCCAGGGCCAGCACAGCCCCCCACGGGGTAGCCACGCTCCGTTGGGGCTCAGCCACAGCCCCCTCCCCAATCCCTGGAGCAGGATCCATGCCTGCTCCCACCGCCCCAAACTCTGGCCAGGGTCTCTCCACTCCCTGCCTGACCCACTGAGGGTCCCCAGGGTGATCCCGGGAGGGGTTCCAGGCTGGGCTTGAGTTCTGCCAGCCCCTAGGTAACCCCCGAGGGGTTGGTTCTGCCTCGGTGGCTTGGCACGGAGCTCCAAAATCGCTGTTTTTCCCCCCAAAACAGGAGGGCGAGTAGAAGCAACACCCACGAGCCAAGCGCTGGCCAGAACGCCAGGACGGGAGGCAGGAAACGCCCAAATTAGAACCTTTGGCATCCCTGCCCCGCTCCACGGCGGGTGGGGGACGCTGTGAGGACGTGGGGCAGAGGTACATTGTCCCCACGGTGTCCCCTGGGGTGGTGGGGAGGACAGGAGAGTCCCAGGATGATCCAGCAGAGGGAAAGGGGACGGATTTGGGGTCCTGGTACCCCAAGAGAGCCTCTCTGCTGATGTTCCAGCAGCCCAGGGTCCTGCCAGCCCTGTCGCGGTGCCCACAGCACCTGCCAGGACCAGGACACCTCCAGCCCTGCGGGAGGGGGATCTGCACCCCCAAACCCACACAGCCACCTCTGCCTGGGGAAGAAGAACCCAAAATCCAGCGTTTTCCTCATGCAAAACGGATCCCCGCTCCGGCTTGCCCGGAGTCCGCTGTGCTGACACAGAACCTCAGCCCTTCCTCTTCCTCCTCCTCCTTCCTCCTCCTCCCAGCCCCGGCACGGAGCCCAACACTCACCTACCTACCTCCACCGAGGCGCAGGTGAGGAAGCTGAGGGCGCAGGCGGAGGAAGCAGCCCCGATTTTCGCCCCCTCTCCCAGTGCCCAGCGCTGGGCGCGATGGCCGCGAGAGCTTTTGTTAATCTGCGCCCGGCGCTTAAATAAAAAACAAAAAAACAACAACAAAAAAAAAAGAGTAAAAAAAAAAAGAAAAAAAAAAACCCACGTCAAACCTTCAGGAGTCTGGAGGCTGCGGCGGAGCGGAGGGCACGGGAGGACACTCACTCCCACACGAGCAGCTTTCTGGGAATTAGGGCCACAGCCCAACTGCTCTGGCAGCCTGCGCTCCCCTCCAGCCCTGGCTGCCGGTACGGCGGAGCCTGGGCAAACCTCCCCGGTGCCGGTACCGGTACCGAGCAGCCTCACCGGCCCCGTCCGGCCCCGCCGCAGCAGGGTCGGACACTTCTCCCGACCCTAATCTCCCGCTTTTCCCCGGGGAGGTGAGTAAGCATCGCTAATCCTGCTCGCTTCGCTGCCGGGGGCAGAGCAGCATCTCCCCCCTCCCTGGGCTGGGGCTGCTCCCCGACACCCCAAATTCACCCTTCCCGGCTCAGCTCGCCCCTTCCCGGCTCAGCTCGCCTCTTCCCGGCTCAGCTAGCCCTTCCCCGCTCAGCTCGCCCCTTCCCCGCTCAGCTCGCCCCTTCCCCGCTCAGCTCGCCCCTTCCCCGGGCACCGCAAGCCCTCAAGGTGAAGTTTGGCACGGACGGAGCGAGGAGAAGGAGCGCTCGGAGGGCACCGAGGGATGTCGCAGCCATCCACCCACCTTTGGCGGTGCCCCCCATGCCCCGCACGCCTCGGGGGGATGCCAGGGGGGACGCAGGAGGAGCCGCAGGTGATGGATGCTGCCGGATGCTGCCGCCGTCCCCGCATCCCTCCTGCCCTCCCCGGGGGGAGGACGAGCCGTCCCGGCAAGCCCCGGTGCGGGGGCACCGTGCCCGTCCTGTGCCACCCCCTGTCTCCCCCCAGTCCCCCCTCCACGTGCCCGGGACTCCTGTTTACCCAGCGCCAGGAACCGGCTTCAAATACCTTGATGTAATTAAAAGCTCACCCCGGGGCCAAGGGCTTAGGACGGCAGCCAGGGACACGGGCAGCCCTGTGCCACCTGCGTGCCGCACAGGCAGGGCTGGCAGCTGCCCCAGCTCCTGGCAGCACCCACCTGGCAGCGGCCGGGGGCTCCTGCCCTCAGCCCGAGCCCCTCCGCTGCTCCCGGGGGCTCTCCCGGTGACGGTGACGCGGTGACACGGATGGCGGTGTGGGCACAAGGGGCAGTCAGGAGCGATGGGCAGCCTCTGCCAGCTGCCTCAGTTTCCCTCGGTGCCAGGGATGTTGTGCCTCAGTTTCCCTCGGTGCCTGGGATGTTGTCCTCAGTTTCCCTCAGTACCCGGGGATGTTGTGCCTCAGTTTCCCCCGGTGCCCGGAGATGTTGTGCCTCAGTTTCCCTCGGTGCCCGGAGATGTGCCTCAGTTTCCCTCGGTGCCAGGAATGTTGTGCCTCAGTTTCCCTCGGTGCCTGGGATGTGCCTCAGTTTCCCTCAGTGCCCGGAGATGTTGTGCCTCAGTTTCCCTCAGTACCCAGGAATGTCGTGCCTCAGTTTCCCTCAGTACCCGGCGATGTTGTGCCTCAGTTTCCCCCGGTGCCCGGAGATATTCTGCCTCAGTTTCCCTCAGTACCCGGCGATGTTGTGCCTCAGTTTCCCTCGGTGCCCGGAGATATTCTGCCTCAGTTTCCCTCAGTACCCGGCGATGTTGTGCCTCAGTTTCCCCCGGTGCCCGGAGATGCTGCGCGGTCCCCGGCGCTCCCTGAAGGCCGTGCCCATCTCCTCGCCAACCCGAGGGGATTTGTATTCCCAAAAAAAAAACTCCTCAGCCCCCACCGCCCGCGGAGTCACGGCGGGGACACGGAGCCGGAACCTTCCCCGGTGCCAGCGCGGGCTGGCTGGGGACAGACGGGTCCCCGGGGGGACAGGCGGCTGCGGGGAGGAGGGGGGGACAGCAGCAGCTTCCTTCAGCTGTGTCCTCCCACACTCCCGTCACCTCGGACGCCCTTTTTCCCGATCCCTCCCGCCGCCACCACCGCTCTTCCCACCCGCCATCCTCTTCCTCGCCATCCTCCTCATCCTCACCGGTAGCCTGGGGGGGTATGTGAGCGCTTGAGGACACGGTGTGGGGGTCCCCCAAAATGAGGAGGGGAGGTCTTACCTGCACGGCAGCGCTGGGGATGGAGATGGAGG
>VZRF01007423.1:10099-26805 GCA_013396875.1 Vireo altiloquus
ACCCCAGCCCCCCACCCGCTGCTCCCCAGCCCTCCCTCCCTGCCCTCTGCGGCGGGAGGCAGCTGAGAGCTCCCGGGGCTGCCAGAGAAGAGGCTGCGTTTAAACAACAGACATAATTATGCTTTTGATACCGTCTGCTAAAAATACAGCGCGGTGCCGCGCGGGGAGCCATGTGTGCGCGGCCTCACATGGCTCCCGCCCCGAACAGCTGACTCAGGCAGCGGCCACCGGCAGGGCACGGGCGTGGGGGGAGCCCCGAGGGGATTAGGACCCCACCCGAGACCCCCAAAATGTGATAAAGGCAGCCCAGGGATGGTGAGAGCATCCCACGGTAAAAGCGGCTTGGTGCAGCCAGCGTTGGTGCAGTGGGGTAAAAATGAGGTGGGAAAGGGGTGGGGAAGGAGGAGGGGGTGAAGGAGCGTGGATGGGGCACTGAGGGTCACCAGGGTGGGTTTGGGGAGGCTCAGTCTGCTCCCAGCGCCGACAGCAGGAGGTGAGGTGTGAGGAGGATGCTCACACACTGTGTGTGACTGACCCCAGGGTGACTCTGGGGGTGGCACCCCAAAGCGCCCAGCAGCTCCCCGAGGAGGTAAATCCCACTGAGGAATAACAAACCCACTGTCCCTGAGCCTGCACTGCCCGGGCGGGGAGCAGGGCAGGGGTGACACCCCCACAGCACCCTGCCATGGCACCCCCGGGCACCGGATCCGGCAGTGCTGCCCTCCAGGAACGGGCAGTGCCTGGCCCGGGGTTGGCATCTCAGCATCGCCGTGTCCCTGTCACCTGGGAGAGGGAGCAGCCCTGCGGCACCCAGGCCCTGGCAGCTCTCAGGGAGGGAGGCAGGGAAGCCATTCCCTGTGTCCTGTCCCTCCATCCCTTATCCCAAATCCCTCTCCAGCTCTCCTGGAGCTCCTTCAGGCCCTGCAAGGGGCTCTGAGCTCTCCCTGGAGCTTTCCCTTCTCCAGGTGAGCACCCCCAGCTCTCCCAGCCTGGCTCCAGAGCTGCTCCAGCCCTCAGAGCAGCTCCGTGGCCTCCTCTGGAGCCATTCCAGCAGCTCCACGTCCTTCCCGACATTGGGCACCCCAATATCAGCTGCAGGTGGGGTCTCAGGATGGGAGAATCCTGAACCAGAATCCTCCCTGAACCCTCCGGGGATCACTGATTCGTGCAGCCCCTGAGCCTCCCCCGATTTTGTCACCTCCTACAACCTCCCCAACCTCACTTTCCCTCCTCTCCAGCAGCTCCAAACTCTTCCCGGGGTGGCACAGGGGGGTCCCCAGAGCGGTGCCAGCAGGGCTCAGCCTGGCACCCCCTCCCCGGATGGTGGCATCGGGCGAGCTCAGGTCAGGCGCTTAAACTGCTGCTGCGCTGGGGCGGTGCCAGGCGAGCCGGGGGGGATTAGGGCTTTGCTGATGCAGCCTGGCACTGGCCCGTGCGCTGACACAGCTGGGATCAGCGCTGGCACCGCCGGAGCTGCCTCGGCCCCGGGGGGGACGGGCTGTGCCACCCCGCCTGGCTCCTGTCCCCACCTTGGCTCTCAGCCCCTGGGGGACACCCAGACTCCCCAAAGCAGCACCCCAAACCTCCCATTTCCTTCCCAGAACCCTGATTTTCCCCAAAACTCCCATTTCCTTTCCAGGACCCTGATTTTCCCCAAACCTTCCATTTCCTTCCCAGGACCCTGATTTTCCCCAAAACTCCCATTTCCTTTCCAGGACCCTGATTTTCCCCAAACCTTCCATTTCCTTCCCAGAACCCTGATTTTCCCCAAACCTCCCATTTCCTTCCCAGGACCCTGATTTTCCCCAAACCTCCCATTTCCTTCCCAGAACCCTGATTTTCCCCAAACCTCCCATTTCCTTCCCAGGACCCTGATTTTCCCCAAACCTCCCATTTCCTTCCCAGAACCCTGATTTTCCCCAAACCTCCCATTTCCTTCCCAGGACCCTGATTTTCCCCAAACCTCCCATTTCCTTCCCAGAACCCTGATTTTCCCCAAACCTCCCATTTCCTTCCCAGGACCCTGATTTTCCCCAAACCTCCCATTTCCTTCCCAGAACCCTGATTTTCCCCAAACCTCCCATTTCCTTCCCAGGACCCTGATTTTCCCCAAACCTCCCATTTCCTTCCCAGAACCCTGATTTTCCCCAAACCTCCCATTTCCTTCCCAGGACCCTGATTTTCCCCAAACCTCCCATTTCCTTCCCAGAACCCTGATTTTCCCCAAACCTCCCATTTCCTTCCCAGGACCCTGATTTTCCCCAAACCTCCCATTTCCTTCCCAGAACCCTGATTTTCCCCAAACCTCCCATTTCCTTCCCAGAACTCTGCTTTTCCCCGCATGGAAGGCGTTGCTGTCGTGCCTCAGTTTCCCCAAGCAATCCCTGACCCCACCCCACCCACCCTGGGCACACTGAAGCTGCTGCCTCACCCCCATCCCCTCCTTAACCCACCTGGGGGTACCCAGACCCCCCTTTTTGACCCCCAGCTCGCCCCAGCAGCCTCCCCGGGGCCGTATCCTTGGAGGAACCGCGCTCCCTAAGCGGCTTTAGGGGGGATTACAGGCAGCCCCCTGGCCCTCGCTGTCCCCACCCAGCCTTCCTTCTCTCAGGCTGCTTTAAGTAATCGTCTCCCGGGGCAGTTTTACGAGGCTAATCCAACCACCTCCACCTAATCTGCTCCAACACCCCTGCCTGCCCCGGGACGCCCCGCGGAGCTCGCCCTGGGCTCCTCTCCTCCTCTCCGGCCGCTCTCGCTTGCCCTGGGAAGATCCCAGAAAGAAGGCGGCGGCCAAGGGATAAAAATACACCCATGGCCCCAGGGGCGAGGGCACGGAGGGATTGGGAGCGGAGGGGATTTGATGCCAGCGGGCACCGCACCCCGAGGGCAAGGGAGGCGACCGAGTCACCTCAGGGCACCCTGGTTGCCCACCCGGGTGGGGGATGAGCCACCCCCCTGGCATCAGAGGGGACGGAGCAGGGATTCCCGGTGGGATGGAGAGATCCAGGGATGGTGTCCCGGTTGCTGCTGCTGCCACGCCGTGGGGGACGCAGCTACTGCAGGGATTCCCGGGAAGTTTGGGAATGCCGATGGAGAGGTGAAGTTGGGAGGGGGGATAGGGAAAACACCCTGGGAGATGCCCCCCAAGAGGAGCACAGGGTGGATTCTTCAAGGGTGTAGAGTTCCCCTCCAAAAGAGAAAAATCATCTCAGGAAGGTTCCCTGGAGGAGTCTGGGGTGGATTCTCAAGGATCTTTTGGAGTTCTCCTCCAAAAGAGAAAAATCATCTTGGGAAGATTCCCTGGAGGAGTCTGGGGATGCTTCCCAGGATTCTGGAACCTGGNCGGAGGGGATTTGATGCCAGCGGGCACCGCACCCCGAGGGCAAGGGAGGCGACCGAGTCACCTCAGGGCACCCTGGTTGCCCACCCGGGTGGGGGATGAGCCACCCCCCTGGCCTCCGGGGGGGATGGAGCAGGGATTCCCGGTGGGATGGAGAGATCCAGGGATGGTGTCCCGGTTGCTGCTGCTGCCACGCCGTGGGGGACGCAGCTACTGCAGGGATTCCCGGGAAGTTTGGGAATGCCGATGGAGAGGTGAAGTTGGGAGGGGGGATAGGGAAAACACCCTGGGA
The DNA here is from genome assembly GCA_013396875.1 of Vireo altiloquus. Lineage (NCBI taxonomy): Eukaryota > Metazoa > Chordata > Aves > Passeriformes > Vireonidae > Vireo > Vireo altiloquus. The sequence continues at coordinate 13,732 of VZRF01007423.1, forward strand.
GATGCCCCCCAAGAGGAGCACAGGGTGGATTCTTCAAGGGTGTAGAGTTCCCCTCCAAAAGAGAAAAATCATCTCAGGAAGGTTCCCTGGAGGAGTCTGGGGTGGATTCTCAAGGATCTTTTGGAGTTCTCCTCCAAAAGAGAAAAATCATCTTGGGAAGATTCCCTGGAGGAGTCTGGGGATGCTTCCCAGGATTCTGGAACCTGGAACATGGTGGGGGAAAGCCTCTGGGAGATGGCCTGGAGGGAGTCTTGGATGGATCCCTGAGGGTATGGCTTCCTCCAAAGGAAAATAACCTCGGGAAGCTTTCCTGGAGGAGCCTGGCGATGCTACCTGGGATCCTGGGTGGAAAAACTCTGGAGGAGTCCCAGATGGATTCCAGAGGATAAAATCTTCCTCCAAGAGAAAATAAAACAATCTCAGGACGCTCCCTGTGGAAGGGGACAGCACAGGGGACAACTCCTGCTTCCCAAAGTCTGAAACAACATTTATTTCTCCATGTAGAAAACCCTCTTTTTTTTGGGGAGAGGGGAATGTTAAAAGCCGTGTGGGGCTCTGGGTTCAAGTATGGGGGTGTCAGTAGGGTTCAAGTCTGTGCCTGGGGGGCTGTGTGGGGGTCCAGGCAGGGACTGTGAGCTTTGGCTTCAGAGGGACAAGGCACATCCAACTCCTGGCTCCCAGAGCATCGGGAATGGTGGGAATGTTGGGAATTTTGGGAATAAGGCACCACAGCAGCAGGAGAGGGAGGAGGAGCATGTAGTGTTCATGGGATGGGGGGAAAAGAGGAGCCAGACCCCACACCAGAGGCGCCAGCGCCGAGCTGGGGGGGCCTGGAAGGGGTGTGGGGGGAGGGATGAGCTGCTCCCCCCTCCATGAGGCACCGCAGAGGGCATGGAATTCACGGAAGGGAATTACAGTGTGAGGATCCCCAGGGATGCAGGAGCACAGCTCCCTCCTGGTGCTGCAGCAGCCAATTCCTCCCGAGGCTCCTGGTGGGAGTTTTCCTGGGATTTTTTAGCCATCCTGCTCCTCCTGAGCCGCTTTCCTCCTGATCCGGCTGCGCAGGAGCCTGGCAGAGCCCTGGGCAGGGAAAAGGGATGGGTCAGGACCCCCCAAACCCAGCCCCACACCCCCAACCCTGCTCCCCACTTCCCACATCACCTCTTTTCCTGGGTTCCTCCTCAAGGATCGCAGGCTCTGGCTGCGGGTCAGGGGTTTGGGATCCCGGCGTGGGGAGGGCGTGGGGGACACCTGGGAGTCTGACCACAGCTCCTCCTCATCCTCCTCATCCTCATCCTCACTCTCATAGCGGCGCCCAGAGCTGTAGGCTGGGGTGGGCACAAGGGGAGGGGGAAATGCCAGCTCCCAGCACGGCCACTGTGACCTTTTCTGCAGCCCTCCCCTCACTGTGACCCCCCTGAACTCCTCACCCAGGGGCTGCCGGAGGTCCTCCTGCTCCTCCAGGTACAGAGGGTCCTGGAAGGGCAGCACAGGGTCCTGGAAGGGCAGCACAGGGTCCTGCTCGGGCAGGGAGCGCAGGTCCTGCATGCTGAAGCTGCGGAGGCGCCCGGCCAGCGCGCCCTGGCTCTGGGGACACAGAGGGGACAGCATGAGAACCCCAACTGAGGGCACACCGCTCCTGCCACGCTGCCAGGGTGGCATCTCCTCCCTGGGTACCTTGGTGGCCGCCTGGACCGCGGCTGTGGCTGCCAGGTTGAGGCTCCTCTTGCCCAAGCGCAGCATGGTGTCGTAGCCACGCTCCCGGGCACGGGTGAGGAAGGCGTCGATGTCCTGTGGGGTGGCATGGGGAGTGCAGGGTGGTGGCCTGGGGGATTGTCACCTCCCAGGGCATGGCCATGTCCCTGGGCACTGTCACTTCCCAGGGCATTGTCATTTCCTAGGGCATTGTCATCTCCCAGGGCATCTCCTCTTTGGGACATCACCATGTCCCTGGGCACTGTCACCTCCCTGGGCATTGTCACCTCCCAGGGCATGGCCATGTCCCAGGGCACTGTCACCTCCCTGGGCACTGTCACCTCCCAGGGCATTGTCACTTCCCAGGGCATTGTCACCTCCAGGGACATCACTATGTCCTTGAGCACTGTCACCTCCCAGAGCTTTGCCATGCCCCAGGGCATTGTCACCTCCCAGGGACATCACCATATCCCTGGAAATTGTCACCTCCAGGGCATCCATGGGCATCATCATGTCCCTGGGCACTGTCACCTCCAGGGACATTTCAGCACCCCTGGGCATTGTCACCTCCAGGGCATCCATGGGCATCATTGTGTCCCTGGGCATTGTCACCTCCCAGGGACATCACCATATCCCTGGAAATTGTCACCTCCAGGGCATCCATGGGCATCACCGTGTCCCTGGGGACTGTCACCTCCCTGGGACATCACCATGTCATGACATCACCTCCAGGGACATTTTAGCACCTCTGGGCATTGTCACCCTCCAGTGCATCACCATGTCCCTGGAAATTGTCACCTCCAGGGCACCCCTGGACATCACCACCTCCCTGAGCACTGTCACCTCCCTGGGCACTGTCACACCCTGGGGCATTGCATGGAACCCAGAAAACTGTCACCTCCTCAGGGCATTGCCACCTCCTCGGGGCATCCCCAACCCGACTCGGGGGGTGGAGGGGGGCAGGGAGGAGCCCCCAAATCCCGGGAATTCTGTACCTTCTCCTTGCGGGCCAGCGTGGGGTGCAGGAAGCGGCGGTAGAGCAGGCTGGCACCACGAGTGTAAGGGGACAGCAGCCAGATCACAAAAGCCATCTTCACCTCGTAGTAGAAGGGGAACCTGGCAGAAAAAGGGCAGGAGATTGGGAGGGGGGAGTCCAAAAAGCACCTCCTGTGCCCCCCCAAACTCTGTGAGGCTTCCCTTCCACCCCCCGTGGGACCCCAAGTGTTCCTCACCAGGAGATGAGGAGGTCGGTGAAGGTCTCTGTGGCCATGAAGAGAGCGAAGATGATCCAATACATCATCCACCGGACCTGCAGGGGCACGGGGAGGGCATCAGAGGGGGATGGAGCCTGGGAAAGGGTGGGTGAGCCCCAAAAATGGGGAGTGGGACTTGGCAGTGGGAGCTTGGGACCATGAAAAGGGTGGCTGGACCCCAAAAATGGGGGGATGGAACCCAGAAAAGAGGGATTGAAGCTGGGGAAAGAAGGGACTGAAGGCCAGAAAGGGGGGATAGAAGCCAGAAAAGAGAGATTGAAGCTCAAGAAAGAAGAGGCAGAACCCCAGAAATGGGGACTGAAACCCAAAAAAAAGGGATTGAAGCTCGGGAAAAAGGGGCAGAACACCAGAAATGGTGACTGGAACCCAAAAAAGAGATTGAAGCTCGGGAAAAAGGGGAAGAACACCAGAAATGGAGACTGGAACCCAGAAAAGAGGGATTGAAGCCCAGGAAAGAAGGGGCAGAACCCCAGAAAGCAGGGATGGAACCCAGAAAAGAGGGATTGAAGCTGGGGAAAGAAGGGGCGGAAGGCCAGAAAGGGGGGATAGAAGCCAGAAAAGAGAGATTGAAGCTCAAGAAAGAAGAGGCAGAACCCCAGAAATGGGGACTGAAACCCAANAGATTGAAGCACAAGAAAGAAGAGGCAGAACCCCAGAAATGGGGACTGAAACCCAAAAAAAAGGGATTGAAGCTCGGGAAAAAGGGACAGAACCCCAGAAATGGGGACTGGAACTCAGAAAAGAGGGACTGAAACCCAGGAAAGAAGGGGCAGAACTCCAGAAAGCAGGGGTGGAACCCAGAAAAGAGGGATTGAAGTTCGGGAAAGAAGAGGCAGAACCCCAGAAATGGAGACTGGAACCCAAAAAAGAGGGATTGAAGCTCGGGAAAGAAGAGGCAGAACACCAGAAAGGGGGGGATCGGAGCCCAGGAAGCGAGATCGGGGCCCCAGGAAGAGGGATCGGAGCCCCGGGAAGAGGGATAGGAGCCCCGGGAAGGAGATCCAAGCCCCCGGGAAGGAGGATAGGAGCCCCGGGAAGGGGGATAGGAGCCCCGGGAAGAGGATAGGAGCCCCGGGAAGGAGGATAGGAGCCCCGGGAAGGGGGATAGGAGCCCCCGGGAAGGGGGATAGGAGCCCCCGGGAAGGAGGATAGGAGCCCCCGGGAAGGGGGATAGGAGCCCCGGGAAGGGGGATAGGAGCCCCGGGGAAGGAGATCCGAGCCCGGGAAGAGCTCCCCAGGCACTCAACTCACGTATTCCCGGATGTTTTTCGTCTTCACCGCCTTGTAGGAGGCGTAGGCAGGGTAGAGCATCCCGAAGAGCAGCCTGTAGGGCAGGGCAGGGGTGAGGCAGCCAGGCCAGGTGGCATAGAGCAGCAGGAAAAAGGACCAGCAGAGCTGCCGAGCCCAGCGCCGGACCCTGCCCTTGAGCCCGGCCAGCACCATCCCCAGGCCGCGAAAAGGATCCGGGAGGCTCCCCGGAGGTGGAACCACGAGCTCGGTGTCACTCCCACGGTCCGTGGGGACCTGCCCGACCTGTTCGGGGTGTGCCCAGGGGGAGGTGGCACCGCTCGGGCTCGGTCCCCGAGGGCTCAGCGGTGCCAGGTCCGTGCCGGTCCTCATGGCTCAGGGGTGCCACCAGCCCCCCCAAACACCCACCCCGTGTCCCGCTGAGCCTCTGGGGACCACCCAGGCAATGTGGGGACACTCTGAGCAGAGACCCCCCCGGGATGGTGCGGGGTAATACAGGGGACCCCCACCCATGGGTGATGCAGGGGGACCCCAAGCCGTGCTCATCCCAATCCCTCCCCCAAGGACGGTTCAGGGACCCACTTTGGGGGGCTTAGTGTGGTTTTTTTGGGGTTGGCGTGGTTTTTTTGGGGGGGGGTGGGTGCTAGTTACCCCCATACAAGAGATTTGGGGTCGCCCCCTCTAAACCCCGCCGGGGGTCTCTCCGCTGAGCAAGACCCTCATTAATGGAATACCCTGAGGGGGGGGACAGGGGGTCCTTGTGACCCCTCCCCCACCCTACAGCCCCCTCCCCCCATTACCNNACAGCCCCCTCCCCCCATTCCCCCATCCGGCCCCCACTCACTCAATCACCCGGCAGAGGATCCAGGACACCATGGCGCGGGCGGGGCTGGACCCTCCGGGCGGGAGGGTCGGTGTTGTGCCTCCCTCCCCGCCTTGGAGCCCCCAAATCTCCCCAAAATCCTCCCCGAACCCCAAAGGGAGGAAACCCAAAAACTTGAAAGTTGCAGCAACGGAGCGGCGCAGGCGCAGTGCGGACCCCACCGGCCGCTCTTAAAAGGGCAACGCCCTTAAAAGGGCAACGGCATGCTCTTAAAAGGGCGACGCCCTTAAAAGGGCAACGCCGCTTCTTAAAAGGGAAATGCCCTTAAAAGGGCAACAGCTCCCCTTCGAAGTGGGACCCACCCAGCTTTATTAAATAAAAAGGTTTTATAAATTCCCTAAATACGTGAAATAGCAATGTAAAATCTATTAAACATATGTTTAAAAAGTTATGTTTCGAGTTTGCCTCATATCTTGAATATTGCTATCTTAATACAGGGTATATTAACATATTATATGTATTAAATGTTCCTTAATACATAAAAATTAATTCCATAATATATATATTTTGAATATTACTACCTTAATACAGGGTATATTAACATATTATATGTATGAAATGTTCCTTAATACATACAAATTAATTCCATAATATATATTTTTTGAATATTACTATATTCATACAGGGGATATTAACATATTATATGTATTAAATTTTCCTTAATACATACAAATTAATTCCAAAATAGATATATTTTTATGCATTAAAACATGCACTTTAAAACAATAAACAGGGAAGGGAGGGAGAGCCACTTTGAGTGATGCTGAAGAATTCTTTTTGGGTCTGGAGGGGATGTGATGCTTTTTTGGTGCTCTGATGGATGGTGTGGAGCACACCACTGTAAGAGCAGAGACCTGGAAGGTGCTCCCGAGAAAATAAAAGCTGCTGGAATTGCCTCTCTGGGCCACCTCCCTCTTGGCGCTGCAGCCCAAGGACTGCTCCAGGCTCTCCCGAATTCCCCATCCCAGTCACGGCCGCTGTGGAAGTGCCAAAATCCTCCTCCCTGCGCTTTAAAATCTGATTTTTCCTGCCCGGGAAACTGAGGCAGGGACACGTGGCAATGCGCTGGGAGCAGCCAGCAGGGTGAAATCCTTCTCCCCGAACCCATCCGTGCCTCCGGGGGTGCCTGCTGCCTGCGAGACGATCTTCACTTGTGCTCTTAATTGGTGGTTTTTCACATGCATATTTTATCCACCTGGGAGAGAGGGAAAGGCTCCCCTGGCAAACCAGTCCGGTCGGGACTCCCCTCCCTGGGGAAACACCTCCTGCTCCCCACCCGCGCCGTGGGCCAAGGATTCTGCTGGGAAAAAACCACCGGGAGAGCCGCGGGTGGGGCCTGGAGCACCCTAAAATGAGGAATTCCCTCTCCCTGCACCGCGGGGTGTCAGGGGGAGGCGCTGGAAGGACACACGGGCAGGGCTGGGGGGTCACAGTGCGTTTATTGGGGGGTTTGGTGGGCACGGACACGCTGCTGGCACGCGGAGCATCCCATCCCCTCTCCAGCCTCCTGTGCACGGAGAGGGACAGGAGCTGCTGCCTCGAGAGTTCTGCTGTCCTCAGGGCATCCCATCTGCATCCAGCTCGGAGCATCCTGGAGCATCCTGGAGCATCCTGGAGCCATCCTGTCGTCCTCAGGGCATCCCATTTGCATCCGCCTTGGAGCATCCTGCTGGCCTTGGAGCATCCCATCGCCCTCAGCATCCCACCTGCATCCACCTCGGAGCATCCCACCCTGATCAGGGCATCCCACCTCATCCACCTCGGAGCATCCCATCCCCTCTCCAGCCTCCCACCACCCCGGGAGCCCCTCAGCATCCTGAGAACCCCCCACCCTTCCTGTCACCTCCCTGCCCGCTGTCCCTCCCTCTTTTTCCTGCCACCAGATCCCAGCCCGTGACCCAAACGGACAGAGACCACCCCTCCCACCCTCTCCACGCCCCCAGGGGTGCAGCCCTGCAGGGCACAGCCTGTCCCACCCTTCCCTCAGGGTGAAACCGTGGGGAAACTGAGGCACCGTGGGGAAACTGAGGCACGGCGGGGCTGGGTGAAGGTGGAGGGCCTGAGCAGGGGGAGGGCAGGGTGTGGAGGGCGCATGCATGTCCGGTGGCTCTCCAAGGCTCTCCAGGTGCCAACTAGAGGCTGAGGTCCACCACCACGTGCCGATACACCAACGTGTTGGCCTTGAAGCTGGGCGCCAGCAGCAGCTGCACGTCGGCCGCCGGCACTGCCCGGAATGCCCGCGGCGCCTGCACCGACAGCTCCTGGAACTTGGCGAACTTCTGCTTCTCCTCTTCCCACAGGTACACGTGGGTGAAGGAGAAGTCGCTGCCCAGCGCCAGGTAGCGCCGCTGCCCCACGGCGAAGGGCTGCATCACCATGGAGCCTCGCGACGGCAGCGTCTGCACCTCCACGAAGCGCTGCCCTTCCCACCTCACCACCTTGGAGTCGCCGATGTAGCGGCTCAGGCACAGGAACTGGTCCCGCTTGGCCTTGAAGTGTTTGACCATCTGCACGTCCAACATCTCGCCCACCTCGCCCTGTGGCATGAATTGCTTCTGGGCTCGGCTCCACTGGTAGATGACAGGAGCCTGGGAGCTGCTGGAGATGATCAGGCGCGGTTTGCCGTCGTTCTCCACGTATTCCACGTCGGTGTCGCGGTGCCAGGCGTGGAGGGCTTGGTGGGAGTAAAACCCGTTCTGGTTGAGGCGGTAGAGGCTGGTGGAGCCAGCCTTGGAGCTGTCGGCGATGACGAAGTACCAGTCGCCGTCAATCTGGAAGGCCTCGATGTCGTTGGGCTTGCGGATCTTCTGGCTGTCGATATCCTGGATCTTGATGAACTTGTCCACGGCCGTGTCCCAGCGGTAGATGTAGGAGCCGCCAAAGAGCTGTGCCACCACCACGTAGAGCTGCTCCTGCGCCACGATGGGCTTGCAGTGCACCGCCGAGTGAGCTGGCGACAAAACCACGTCACGTCGGGGCTGTGCCCGCCCCGGCTCACCCCAAACGGGGTGCCAGCCCAGGAGGGGACCCCCGGCTCGGTTCCTCACCAGGGATGCGATCGAAGTCGCGGAGTTTGCGCTCCACGTAGTCCCACTTGAGGATGGAGCAGCTGCTGGCGCTCGGCTGTGCCAAGGCCACGTAAAGGTCGCTGGCGTAGGTGAAAGGCTCGGCTGACACTGCCTGGAAGGGCAGCACCTGGTGCATCACGAAATCTGGAGCGGGGAGAGGCGGCAATGAGGGTCTGGACACCCCAAAGTGAGGTGACAGGTGACAGGTGACAGGTGACAGCGGTGCCTCACCCGTGGTGATGCACTGGAAGTCACCCAGTGCCAGGTCCCGGATCCGCTGTCCCTCGAACTGCCCGGGGCTGCTGCAGAAGACGGCAGGGACTGTGGTGTTGGTGCTCTCCAGCCACTCCACCAGCCACTTGATCTTGCAGTCACAGGCCAGAGTGTTGCCACGCAGGTCCCTGCCAGGGATGGCACCAAGTCACCCCCAGCACCCACCAGGATGTCACCCTCTCCCAATCTCTGTGTTCTGGGGGTCTCTGGGGGCACTGAGTCACACCCAGCACCCACAAGAATGTCACCCTCTCCCCATCTCGGTGTCCTGGGGGTCTCTGGGGGCACCAAGTCACCCCTAGCATCCCCAGGATGTCACCCTCTCCCCATCCCCGTGTCCCCGGGGTGCTGTGGTGGCCTCACAGGTCACTCAGGATGTCCAGCGGCTTGAAGAGGTCCCGAGGCAGCGTCTGCAGGTTGTTGTTGGCCAAGGACCTGCGTGACAAGAAGGGTTGTGGAGGTGACAGAGCCCTGGCAGCCGTGAAGGGACAGTGCCACCCCTGCCGTGTCCCCCTGGGTGCTCACAGGTGCGTCAGGGACTTGAGCCCACGGAAAGTGGCCTTGGAGAGCGCCTGGATGTCATTGTTCTCAATGAACCTGGAATGGGAGCAGACAGTGACAGAGCCACCCCGAGCCTCCCCGAGCCCTCCCTGTGCCCTCCCCGTGCCCTCCCCGTGCCCCTCCCTGTCCCCGTGTCCCCGTGTCACACACAGGTACTGCAGGTGCGAGAGCCCGGCGAAGGCGTTGTCCCCGATCAGCGTGAACTTGTTGGAGTTGAGGAGGCTGCAAGGAGAGTCGAGGAGAGGAGTCAGTGCCGGGCTGGGCACGGTGGGCACCGAGGGATGCCCCGGAATGCCCGGGTGGGGGCACGGGAGACCTACAGGAACTGCAGCGAGGGGATGTGGGCGAAAGCTGCCTCCCGGATCTCGGTGAAGGCTGCGTTCACCATGGTCCTGCGGGAGAGACGGAGCTTCAGGAGAGGGCAGTGCCACCCCCGTGCCCCCCAGCGCCAGCCGCGTGTCACCTGCTGCCGGCCAGAGCAGCCCCCGAGGGCTCCTGGCAGGTGGCAGAGGGACCCTGCCCCGTGGGGGGGACACGGAGGGGATGAGGTGCGGGGGGCTGGCACCCACCCCGCGCTGTCCACGCCCTGCGGCAACCCCTGGCCAGGGGCCATGTGTGCACACGAGTGGGTAAACATGCACGGACGGGTGTGCAAAGACACGAGTGGGTAAACACGCACAGACGGGTGTGCAAACACACGCACACAGGTGTGAACACGCACGGACGGGTGTGCAAACACACACGTGGGTAAACACGCACGAACGGGTGTGCAAACACACGCTCACAGGTGTGAACACGCACGGGCGGGTTAAACACACGAGTGGGTAAACGCGCACGGACGGGTGTGCAAACACACGAGTGGGTAAACACGCACGGACGGGTGTGCAAACACACACGTGGGTAAACACGCACGAACGGGTGTGCAAACACACGCTCACAGGTGTGAACACGCACGGGCGGGTGTGCAAACACACGAGTGGGTAAACACGCACGGACGGGTGTGCAAACACACACGTGGGTAAACACGCACGAACGGGTGTGCAAACACACGCTCACAGGTGTGAACACGCACGGGCGGGTTAAACACACGAGTGGGTAAACACGCACGGACGGGTGTGCAAACACACGAGTGGGTAAACACGCACGGGCGGGTGTGCAAACACACGCGCACAGGTGTAAACACGCCCGGGTGGGTGTGCAAACACACCCGCACAGGTGTGAACACGCACGGACGGGTGTGCAAACACACGAGTGGGTAAACACGCACAGACAGGTGTGCAAACACACACGCACAGGTGTGAACACGCACGGACGGGTGTGCAAACACACGAGTGGGTAAACACGCACAGACAGGTGTGCAAACACACACGCACAGGTGTGAACACGCACGGACGGGTGTGCAAACACACGAGTGGGTAAACACGCACAGACAGGTGTGCAAACACACACGCACAGGTGTGAACACGCACGGACGGGTGTGCAAACACACGAGTGGGTAAACACGCACAGACAGGTGTGCAAACACACACGCACAGGTGTGAACACGCACGGACGGGTGTGCAAACACACGAGTGGGTAAACACGCACAGACAGGTGTGCAAACACACACGCACAGGTGTGAACACGCACGGACGGGTGTGCAAACACACGAGTGGGTAAACACGCACAGACAGGTGTGCAAACACACACGCACAGGTGTGAACACGCACGGACGGGTGTGCAAACACACGAGTGGGTAAACACGCACAGACAGGTGTGCAAACACACACGCACGGGTGTGAACACGCACGGACGGGTGTGCAAACACACGAGTGGGTAAACACGCACGGGCGGGTGTGCAAACACACACGCACACAGGTGTGAACACGCGTGGCTGCCGCACCCCCCCGTGCCAGGCTCCGCGGAGCCGCCGTGTCCCCAGAGACTCTCCATCACCAGTCTCCCCCCTCACCCCAAGCCGTGTCCCCGCGGGGCTCAGGTCCCCAAGGTCACAGCCGCGTCCCCTCGGGGTTCTTGTCCCCCAAGGTCACGGCGGGGACAGGCTGCAGCCCTGCTCTGCCTGGCACTGATGGATGACTGCGTGTGCCAGCACCGCAGGGCACAGGGACATGTCCCGCGCTGTCCCCAGCCTCCTCCTTCCCCCCTCGCTGCCCGTACCTCTCCCTGGCACGCGTTTGCCCCCCGATGCAGCACAGAGGGGCCATCCCTGCCCTCCCAGCACCCCCTGCCAGCCCTGCACCCCTGGGATGTGACGCTGTCCCCATCCCTGTCCCCATCCCTGTCCCCACCCCGGCTACTCACAGCGAGATGACTTCGGGGGGCAGATTCTTGGGCACAGCCTTGGAGTCCACGCAAAAAGCTGTGTCCCGCGTGCAGGAGCANGGAGGAGGCGGCGAGCGGGGAGCTGGTCCCTCAGCATCCTCCGCAGCTCCATCACGCCCTGGTCTTATCCCTGCTCGATCCCGGGAGCTGCTCCCAACGCTGCCGTGCCCGGGAGCTGTGGAAAAGCCTTTTTTTCCCTCTCCTTTATTCTTTCTTTTTTTTTTTCCCCGGAGATCTCAGTGTGGAGGAGAAGCGGCGGAGGCTGCCTGACCAGCGGCTCTGCAGCACACCATGCCCGGCGCTGCGGGAGGGAGGGAGGGAGGGAAGGAAGGAGGGAGGGAAGGAAGGAAGGAGGGAGGGATGCGGCTGAGTGACAGCGCCAGCATCCTCGGCCACGCGTGTCCGTGCGCGCGTGTCCTCGCCGGCGACCAAACGCGGGGTCCCACTCCGGCGCGGTGATCACAGGGCGCTCTCGGGGTGCCCAGGGCTGGGGGACAGGACACGAGTGATGCCCCCGCAGTGGCTGCCCCACCTCGGCACTGCAGCGCTGCCCACGCCAGCTCCCTGCCCGCCGTGGCCGCAGCCGCCACAGCACACTGGGCACCCATCCACGCCACGCCGGACACCCGTCCGTCCCAGGCACCCTTCTCTCCCATGCCAGGCGTCCATCTGCGCCGTCCCTGGCACGGCGCCCGAGGGAACAATGAGTCCAGCCAGCTCTTTCCCCGCCCCGGGGGGGGCACACGCAGCTGCCCGTGCAGAACCAGGGTGCAGCTCCCCCCTGGGTACGTGCCGGGACCCCTCTTGCCACAGCCCGGGGCTGGGTGTGGAGGGCGGGCAGTGCCCACTGTTTGCTTTGGCACCACCACCGCCGCCGGATAAATGCCAGGGAAAGGCCCTTGGAAGTTTCATGTCCCCTCCCTGGCTCTTCTCCGCGCTCAGCAAACAGCACAAGTGGCACCTCGGCAGCTGGAGAGGCCTCGGCCATCCCCAGCCTCCCGAGATCCTATAAATCCCCCCGGGGCTGACGAAAGGGACAGCAGCACACGGCGAGATGGACGAGAGCTCCAAAGAGGCGCTGATGGAGGAGGCACCTCCGGTAAGGAGCACCCACCACCCAACCCTGGGCTCGGGGCTGAGCCCCCACTGCCACCCCCCGGCCCTGGCAGCTCAGCCGGGCGCTCCCCGGTGTCCCCAACAGCGGTACACGGAGTCCCCGCGCCTGCCCTGCATCCCCCACGAGCTCAAGAGCCTCCTGCTGATGGCGGTGCTGGTAGTGGTGGCCCTCGTGGTGCTCAATGTCACCTTCCTCCTGCTGGGGCTGCACCTCAGCGAGTCGCACGCCGAGACGGTGAGGGCAGGGAGGGCTGGCGGTGCCAGGGGGGCTCCGGGGTGGCACCGGAGCTTTCAAAGTCGGGGTTCAGCCCCCGCAGAGCTCCCTGACCCCTCTGCCCCTTGGCAGGTGTTGCGGATGACCATCCACGGGCTGGATGGCGAGGGGAGCCCTCAGCAGCTCGCCATGAGCAAGAAGGAAAGGACAGGGACGTTCGCGGTGCGGGATGGGCTCAACGGCTCGGCCACGGTGGTGTACGAGTACGGCAAGGTGCGCCGGGACCGGGACCGGGACCGGGACCGGGACAGGGACAGGGACCGGGACAGGGACAGGGACAGGGACAGGGACAGGGAGAGGGACAGGGACTGGGCGCGGCGGGGACGGGAATGGGAATGGGAATGGGAATGGGAATGGGAA
>VZRF01007424.1:0-41251 GCA_013396875.1 Vireo altiloquus
TTTACTTTTCTTTCTTCCATTTCCTTACCTTTCAAAGAGTTCATTACCCCAAAAGGGTGATTTTGGAATGATGACAAACATTAAGGTTGGTATTCATTAAAAATGTGAAGCACCACCTGAATGCTCAGCAGCACCTCTAACACCAAGCACAGATGAGCTGTACACTACATCTGGTGGCCCTGGGAAGCTGTTTTAATGAAACAGGTTAGAAACAGTTAGAAACTTTCCAAAGCAGTTACAGTTCAAGTCAGTTTTACCAAGTGTTCAGGAAGTCCCTGAACTGAAAAGTTCTGCACATCTCAGAATGAGAAATGAAACTAGATTTTTGTGTCTGCTTTGAACCTAGTGGCATCCCAATGGGAGGCTTGTCAGAAAAGCTGATTAGGATAAATGCTCATAAATCATGAGTAACCTGGTTGAATTAGCTCTTCCCTGCAGGCTTGTAAAAAGACAGAATTTTATCTGCTTCTCGGAGAGCCAGCCTAGGAGGCATATGATATCGGCTTAATAAATCTGTGCTGAGGCATGGGACAGAATAATGACAGCAGGATAATTATCACCATAAAATGAGAAATGCAAACTTCCCTACCTCCTTGCTGTAAGAGAAATAGTTGACTTTTTCTGTTATGTTTGTCAAAGATTTTAAGCTCTGCACCTGATAAAGTACCATTGGGCAAGAGCTCAATAGATGAGCAGAGCAAGGTAACTTTGTCTTTAAGGGGAAAAAGATAGTTGTGAAATAGTTGCCATTTGGATTTAGTTATATATTTAATTCATTAGTGTTACTTGCAAGTTGTAGATAAAAATGGTAAAAGGTGAGGAGGTATTTAGGATGAGATGCATCCCCAAGTGCTAAAGGTGCTGGCTGGTGTCATTACAATGGCACTTTCAATTATCTTTGAAAGGTCATGGCGATCAGAGGAAGCTCCCTAGGAAAGGAAGAAATCAAATGTCATTCCTATCTTGGAGAAGGGCAAGGAGAAGGATCAGGGGAACTATAGGTGGTCAACCACAATTCAATCCCTGATGGAGTGAATAATCGTGGAAACTACTTTTAAACATGTAAGACAAAGAAAATTATTTGGAGCAGTCAGCATGAATTTCTGAAAGGGACTTAATAAGAAAAGGAAGGTATCTGGTATCTTCTGCAAGGCATCTGGTATTCTTCCTAAAGATTGCTTTAGGAATAAAGGAGAAAAAAGGGAGTACTTTACATTAACTGAAAAAACCTTCAACCTAACATTAACGTTAGTAGACAAGTCAAATGTAGAGGAAAATATAATCAAACCGTACAAAGTAAGTGCCATCAGAGTGATCACAAGGGTGGTTCATCAATGGCAAAATTATACAGAGTCCAGGAGTTCTTTCGCATTAAGCATGTAATCCAAACCAAAATTAATGTAATTTAATGAATCTTTCTTTTGAACAATATCTCTCTCACCCAAAGACAAGCAGTGACGGCTACCAACATTAAACCACTGTGACCATGATACTGATGCCATTATCCCAGTGCCACAATATGGATGGGAGATGCATTCCTTCAGTTGCTGCCCTCGTCAACAGCATGGATGGAGCAGAGTCCTCATAGCAATAGCATGGTCTGTTACTCTGCTCTTCATCCCAAAGAATGCTCACTGACTCCTTAGTAGTCTCAGAACAAGTAAGAACAGGATGAGATTAACAGAAAAGAGTGTAACTTGGAACCTGCTCCCATTATGGAACTTTTTGTTGTTGTTGTTGTTCTAAAAGCATTTTGAGGAGAAGAGAAGGACGAGGAAGGCTTACAGAGTGATCTTTGCTTAGTTGGGCAGAGAACATGATTTGCACACATAATCATTCTAGCAAGAGAAGTCATAAAGATTAAATTGTGGCACTTGAATATTTGTCAGTAAAATATTACTCCCAGCAATGCAGGAGCAATTAAACCAGAGTTGCATGGATGAATTTGCTAAATCCTTCTAAGTCAATTCTTAGTGGCATGAAGCCAGTACTTACCTCCTGAGACTAAGTCCTGATTTTCAAAGAGAAATGCATTATTTATTTGTAGACAGTGACCAAATCACCTGCTGGAAAGTCAAACTGTGAAAGAAACCAAGATCCTTTTGTGGGGAACTGAGTAATGCAATTTGAAAGTACTAGGGTCTGAGCAGAGCTATGAGGACTCTACCTACCCCTTCCAAAGTCAGTAGCAAAATTCATGCCTGCTTCAGTGGTCAGAGGCATTGGTCTCCAAGCCACAGAAGATAGTGAAGTGTAAGCCATGCACAAACTTTTACAAAATTTTTCCATTAAGGTTTTTTTAGTCTTTCATTTGTCCTCATTTACAGTTCACAGGACCATTATAAATCCAAAGTGTTAAAAAGGCAATAAAAATATGATATTTTGCAAATTCTGAAGCAACAGAAATAAAATGGGTCTATTCTAAAAAATGTTACCAGTATATCTTCTGAATAGATGTGGTCAAGAATGGAGGTACTATAGCAAGACAGAAAGTGACTCCAAAAATGTAATAGCTTATTAGAAGCTAAAAATACAATAGAAGTATGATATTTAATCTTAATTACAGCAGTTGTTTTAAATATATTTTCCTCCCATTTGATCAAAAGCATCCATAGAAAAGAAATGAATTATGATATAACCTAAAATAGCCAATTATAATATCTAAGCTGCAGCCATTTAGTTCAATATCACAGCTTTTTGAAAGCTCTCCCCAGCCTAGATCTAGATTACATTTGAAATGTAAAGTTTTTTGATTAAAGCGGGTGATTGTTAACCTCCCACTGCTATACTGCTATCAGTGAGTGTTCGTCTTATTTCAGATGCCAAAAGAAAGGGAGCTGCTGATGCCTCTCAAAATCTGCAGAAAATGGCACCTTTTAAAAAATATAATTAGACAGGGAAGAGAAAGAATAAGAGACTTGAGGTACATTTATAAGTGACAAGAGAAATAAAATAGAAAAGCACATTTATATTAGAAATGGTAAGGACAAAGTCATAGGCTTTCTCTGAGGTTAACTCCCCCATGTCTCGGAAAACACAGGCTAACACATTGCCTGGGTTACACAGAACCCCATGCCCAAACCAAGCCCTGCTCAACGGCAGAGCCATGACCACTTTTATGCCTTCACCACAAAAATCTTATTTTTTGCAACTATTTTCTGCTGGAATGCTACAGACATTTATACATACAGACAGACAATGCTACATACAAGTAAGAGGCAACTTACAGGCATGGATTCCTCCAGCTTCCCCCTCCACCTGTGAACCTGTGATCCATAACAAGGCTAAAACTGCTCGCACGCTGCCAAAACCACGAGTTCTGTCTGCACAGCCCCTCCCAGATGGTGAACAGCTCCTCAACCTCCTCACTGGTCAAGTTGTTTTGTCACCTTTCACCCTCACACTGTTGGGCACTCTGGGTTTGTTGTTCACTGGGCAAAGCCATGGTGCAGCTGAAGAACACCACCCGTTAAATTCACAGGGATTAAACAATGGTTGCATCCCACAGCTCTGCTTAGGGAGCTATGAAAAGCATTCCCTAAACTGACAGATATGCAGTTGAAAGAGTTCATGAAACATTTTTCTACACAGAGTACTGTAACAGAAGTATGGAGTGAACAACCACAGACACAGACATCTGAGTCCAGTAACTCCTTCCCACCAGAACTGACATTTAGCTATACTGCTAATTAAAAGCTGGAGAAAATAGGAGTTAAAACAGCTCTCTGTATCCTAGAAAACAAACAGCCTTCAGCTGGTTCACTGTCTTTTTTTTTTAAACACCTAATTCCCAGAGACTTCATAGTTATAGATCGCTTCCATAATTGAGTACAAAATACCTATTTCCAAGCATATATATAGTAAAGCACTTTTTGGGAAAAGGAGGTCTTTGCAAAGAGGAGTTATCAGAGTACAACAGTTGACAGAAGCTAGTAGTTTGTCTCCAAAGGAGAGGAGATTCAAGGCTCTTGTACTTTAAAGCAATGATATTCAGTTGTATTTTGGGATATACTGAGATATAAAAGTAGGCTATTCATACTAGGAAGTTGAATCACAGAAGATTATGGTAACTGGTTACCCCTGGCAAATTATGTACTCCAGACCACTTCAGATTTGCTGCCGTGATGCCAGATAGCATTTATTTGTGTGAGGTTTTGAGAAACAGGAATTTTGGTGGATATAATAGAGTCTCATACTTTGTCCTGTTTATCTGGTTGAATTTAATTAATTAGGCTTGTATATCAGTGATATGCTCCTGTATTTATTCCCCTTGCAAATGTAACTCATACGCAGACAATGTAAAATGTGCAGAGCTCAACAACTTGGTTTATTCTTTATCTTTTGGCTTTAATAATCTCCTATTGCTCTTTTCCAGTCGAGATTGCCCTGCAATGCATTTGTTTAGCAACTAAGTGTCATGAAAGGGGTCATAAAATTGCCTTCAATTTGGTCAACATGTATTCTCCTTAGCCCAGGAAGTTCCCTCTGCAAATACTTCTATATGGAGCTAGGCCCTTATTTCTACTCTGCTCTCCTCTCAGATGGGGATGGTTCCTGTGTGAGAGGCACACCTGGCTGGAGAGGGAGCAGAGCTCTTCCAAGAGTCATCTTGTGACAGAAGGCACACTGAAAACACTAAGCCACTGTTAAAACATAAAACCAGCTGGGACTTCAGCATTTAGGGCCCTTCACAGCCATAATTTTTTTGGTCCCAGCTGCATCACAACTTGTTCAGATCATCCAGTACCTTCAAGATGCTAAAGCAACACAGGCATATACATTCATGTAGTAAATTAAGTAGCTGCTCAAAAGTTGAGAACAGTGTGAAAAACAGCAAAATCTGATGCTGTGATTTAACCCCAGCCAGCAGCCAAGCCCCACGCAGCTGCTCCCTTATTGTCACCAGTGGGATCAGGGAAAGAATCAGGAGAGTAAAAGGCAGAAAACTCATGGGCTGACATAAGGACAGCTTAATAGGGAAAGCAAAAGCTGCACACACAAGCAAAGAAAAATAAGGAACTCATTCATTCACTTTCCATAGGCAGGCCATGATTCAGCCAGGTTTCATCACACTTCATGGTGACTTGGGAAGACAAATAGCATCACTCCCAATATGCCCCCATTCCTCCTTCATCTCCCTGCTTTATGTATTGATCATGATGTCACATGGTCTGGAATACCCCTTTGGTCAGTTGTTGGGGTCAGCTGTCCCTGCTGCATCTCCTCCCAGCTTCCCAGGCACTCCCAGTCTCCTCGGCAGCATGGTTGTATGGACAGCAGAAAAGGCCTTGGCACTATGTAAGCCCTACTCAGCAATAACCAAAACATCTCTTTACTATAACCCAGTGTTCAGCACAAATCCAAAACACAGCCCCATACCAGCCACCACAAAAAAAATCAACTCTACCCCTGTCAAATCCAGAACACCTCAATACATACCCGTAGTTATTTCAAACAGGCATTTAAAGATAGTCATGTGAAAAAGCAAGAAAATGGGTTCATTCAGGACTAAATAGATAAATGCCATTATTCAAAGCAGATTAATTAATGTGAAGTAATTTTGGCCACCCAGTGGATATCTTCTACTTTACCATTCACATTCTGAAAATATCAGGTGCATAGCTGCTGTTTGGGTGGACAGATATTTTTATGTTACTTCAGGGCAAATCTTAGTGTCCGCAATGCTCGCTGGCTACACTACACTTGCTATAAGAAACTCTTCCCTTTGCACTAGGGGCTATTTGTTTTCCTGATATTTAAACATCACTTGACTCTATCATGCGGTCATGTAGTATTTCACGAGGGACTGCATTAGGCCAGCATTCTTTACCTCAAATAATTTCATGCTATGTTGCAATATTTCTGGTTGAAGGTGTTAGATACCTATTTAATAAATATTTCGGGAACACAGGACGTTTACTGCTGCTATTTCATAGTCTAATACTTTCCTTTCTTAACACAGTTAGGAAACCATAAATTAATTCCTTTCAGTCACTCTTCTCCAGGCTTAGAACAACTCCAATGGCACTGAATTTCAGTTTTGTCAGAGATGGAAATGTACGTCAGAGACTAAAAAGTGCTGAGGTTAGCAGAGCAAATTTATAATGAAAACCACTTTTACCATGTGATGCCAAGCAAACTTTGTGTTAGCCACATGGCTGCTGGAGCAATGCAGCTGGCTTTATTAACAGCAAGCATTCAAAAGTCAACATGTCAGCACTCTTCTTTCTTTCCAGCTCCCCACTTTTCAGGGGAGCCTTTACATCAATCTGAAAAGTGGGCTTTTCTCAGTGATGAAACTCTAGCCGTAAATTATATCTGCAGTAGTACAGTAGATCTGGAGGAAAGCTATACAAGACCCTCCCACTCTGCTTAGAACCACAGGATGCCATGTTAGTCAAAAATACCACATAGATACTGCACAATAGAGGGATATTGGGAAGCACTACAGAAGTGACAGAAGCAGATGTACATAAATCCCTCAAGCAACATCTATATCCCAAGCCTGCCCATTCACAGACCACAGCAGAAAATGTGGTAGTAGTCCCTGAACACATCCACCAGGCTGAGTTTGCTCTGCTCACTGGTAGCGATTTCTGCTTTCAAATTACTCATCATGGTCTCTAAATGGTGTTGCTGTCATAGTGGTGAGATAGTGTAAACCTTATCATCAACTCCAGTTATACACCAGAACTATGCTTGCATATAGTTTGCTTTGTGTCCTTTGTGTTTGAAAAAATGTTTGCTGACCTAATCTGTTGCATGTGGTTCAGCAAAGCAAGCTTAATACATCAATTAGTCCTGTGAAAACTACTAGTGTTTATATTAGGATTGGCTGCTTGCAGAAATTACTGATTTCCCTATCTAAAACCAGTACGAGCCTCTAGAGGAAGTACTTTTACTACAGCTGAACACATTCCTGAACATACAAAGCCTCTCAAACATGACTTTATTTCTTTAGCATAAAGCAGAAACCCCTCATGCCCTGCACAGTTGCCTCTGAGCAGTTCATGATCTGTGACCTTGCAGCTGCCCCAAAGTTCTACATAACTTTCCATACAAAAGGTAATAAAAAATTTTCTTCCAAAAAACACTACTCAACACACAGGTGAAATAACTCATTCTGTGTGTCAATTTTTTCCAAAAGGAAATGTATGAACAACTTAAATTCTCTTCAAAGACACCTATTTTGGCCAGAAACCTAATGGTTAAGCTCAGTCCATGTATTGTCGTGCTGATCACTGTAGCAAACAACCTATGGACCTGGATGCACTTAATTAAGCCACCCAGCAATTTGACAAGGCCATAAGGAAATACTTGCAAAGATAAAAATGTGAAAATACAATATGTTGGGGCTCTGGAGCTCATACACACACAAACACAGTGTGTCTGTAAATTTTGACAAGCCTAGAATTTTGCTAGATTATGGCTGCTTTTATTCTAGTGAAAAAAAGTCAATACTGAAGATGAGGCCCTGAAAAACATGAGCCCAAAGAATCTCAAATTTTAAACAGCAACTACTGATATGGACAATTAAAAGCAGAACTATATTACATCTGAACAAAGTACCTTTGTATTTAGGCTGAGGGCCATCATTCGTGTGTGTGGATTTAAACTGTCCCTTTTGCTTCATCCATAGGTTTAAAAAGGCAGGATTTTCCATTGAGATCTTTTGTAGATAGCAGATTGTCCTCCTCCCACTCAAAAATACTTTTTCCTCTATTTTGTTTTTAATGCTTTTTCCCTTTTAACCACCAATGAATCAGAAATCTGACCTCCTCCATTACCACAACCAACTGACTTCACATTACTCTTCCTGAAATCAGCAAGTCTTTCATTCAAGCAAATAACTCCCCAAGGAAGAACTTTGACTCCAGGCGATAATGGTGGCACATAAGTTCAAAAATCTTGTATGATTTTGGAAGTTCTGCTTCATGTTTCAACTGTCTCAAAGAAGCAACAAGCAAACACCAATCATTTATGTTAATGCCAATCTTTTTTGCTGTTTCTTTACATAAACTGGGTTTATACCCAAGCACCTTTAACAGGAGCAAGAAACTTTCTGCCATGTCTGTGTACAAAGAAGTCAGATTACTCCTGTGCTGAACCAGTTTCTGTAGCAAAACATCTTTGTGTGAACAAAATACATGCATTTATTAGCAATTGCACATTTAACAGACTTTCATCTGCCTCAGGTACAATCTATGTTTTTACAAACTCCCTCATCACAGGTCTCAAGAGCCCTCAGGGTCTACTAAGTGCCTAGATTACAAAAAAAAATTAAAGAAAAAAAAAATCAGGGACTTTTGTCCCAGATTTATTTCCTGGCTCTCAATTTCTTTGTTCCAGTTTCAGACATGCTATGCTCTTCATATTGCTACTAGCATTATAGCTGTAGTTAGAAATGTCCACAGCTCTACCTCATTACATGGCTAACTTCATGGGGCTAAAATGCAGGTTCAGCCAGCACCTCATCTGTCTTCCACCTGAGGAACTTCTACAAGCACAGTTAAGAAAATAAGAGTCCCAAAATATCATGAGACTCTCACCCATGAGGATATTAAACCCGTGAAAATAACTTTCTATTCCAAATACATACTGAATATATACTTTATTTCAGAGAACATCACATTGCCATTGGCTAGTTTTAATTTCTGGTTTATCTTTCAGAATAATTCACTGTGCAAAAAAATAGCATGAAAAAGGGTCCTTTGCCTCAGAGGTTTTTACCAGTCTGGAAAAAGCCATTGCAAAGTAGAACTTGCATTACAAAATACATTAGGAACTGCTGTTTCCTTAGGAACACGCAAACAGAAACCTCAGCTGCTGTTACAGTGCCACAGCACCAGGTAAGCAGGTGCTTAGGGAGCTGCCCTACCCTCTGTGGCAACCATGGACCATATTCACACAAAACCAACCCAGAATGCAAAGGTCCTCATCCTACAGAACACTTAAACGTCCTCCTTCCCCCAAACAATGCGACAGCATCAGAAAGTAAGTATTTCAAATAAAACTTGTTTTGTCAATAAAATTCAGAAGCTAATCACAGAAATGACTAAAAAGCAGCAAAGAGTCATGGCTGCTGCATGTGGTGGGAAGCCTTTTCTGCTTTGATAAGTCTGTCTCCCATTGGAACAAGGCTGCAACCCTGGCTGCTAAAACACTTGAGCAGAATGACATTGCTGTTTTCTGTACACTCCACAGGAGAAAACACGAATCTAACTCACAGCATGTCCTACTGTGGTCACGTACATGGCATTTGTAAGCCGCACAAATCTCTGGAGAGCTTACAGGTACATCAGGTTAAACACTGGAAGTGTTAGTTCAAATCATAATTTTGATTTAACTCAAGTTCTCACTGGCATTTGCCATACAGATTCTTATCCAGACTGGCACGACAATCTGTCATAAGCTTAGTGTAAGAAATGCAGGGATGCAACCAACACGGAGAGATGTGTGCAAATTCTGTGGACTAAATTCAGTACTAATTTGTTACTACTTGGGACCTGTTACAACTATGGTCATTTCTGCATTAAAAAAGGTCACTGAGAAGTGGAGCACAAGCACTGAAATGAAGGATTTTATTTTGCTTTTGTACAGTACTAGATTAAACTATTCCTTTTTAAAGACTTCACCCACTTTAATCCTCCAATTTACAAACATTCCGCCGACTTTCAGGTTCACTCCACAACCAGTGTTTGAAAATGTATCCATAGAAAGAAAAAAAACAGGAGGCTGGAATTACAAGCCAAGCCTTCCTCTTCTCAGTGGTCCTTGCCCAGTGGAGAAGAACATATCATCAGAAAGGTTCTTATGTCATCATTATGTCCCATTATATTACATCCCATAAATATTATGTGCCACTGACGTGCTCCCTGCCTCCCTAATACCAATAAGAACTAATAAGGTGAAATATTTGATGTTTACTTTTATGTTTATGGAAGCTGTTTGGTATTTTTTTTTTCTCCCTGTAGAATGCTGACTTTTGTTTTGACAGTAATGACTGTAAATTTGCATGTCAGACCAACACAACACTAGATCTGTGTCTCTTACATGAGGTTTCAGCAGCAGCACCTTGCCTTTTTCAATGCCTGAATTACTGTTCCCTCCCCAGCACCTCAGCAAACTGTGCCTCACCCAACATGACAATAATGCCAATTATAAAGGAACTGCTCCTTCTGGACAGGATTTCAGGATAGTTACCAATGTGAATTTACTTTAAAATGCAGTAACTTGTAAGGCATTGATCAAAAATCAGGTGATATCAATTCCTTGATTTCAAAGGACAAATCTGCTTATAACTGGGGACATGACATGACCCCAAGTTTTTGATAGCTCTGTCTCCTCACTTAAATTATTCCTTCAAAACTGAAACTACCTCAGCTTTTCAATTATACTTATTCACATCCCCTCTGGCTTAAGAGACTTTTTGTCTTAAAATTTAAATTAAAATTAAAAAAAATTGTCAGTTTTATAAAAATCCATTTATCACCCATAATAAAAGCACATACAAGTTAGTATCAGACAGTGTTTTAGGTGTTTGCAACCACATTTATATGGGCAGAAAGCAGAAACCAGAAGTATTTGACTTTATTTTCCACGATGCAATTATGGACTGGACTTAGTTGATAGAAGCAGAGTTGATTTTGGAACTTCATCTGAACAGCAAGAGTCAGACACTCAGTGGTTCCGCAGCTCCCCCATAACAGCCATATGCCAGTTTTAGCCTGGTGGTGACAAAAACTCTCTGTTTAAGCCTTAGGCATCTATGAACACAGAGCAGATGCGTGTAGCTGCACCAGATACAAAGCCTGTCTGGAGAACAGCTTCCAAAAGGCAGCAGAAGCAAATTTACTGTACAAAATGAAAAGACATGTGGTCAAGTAAGACAGAAAATAACTGGGAGAGCAAATCTGGTTATTTACGGAAGTTGCAGTTAGGTGGAAAGCAATTTTTCTTCAGATCACCACACTGAGTCCAGTCCTTAAGAACACCCTGTGGGAAGATCACATGATGGCTCAACCCTCTAACAGTGGTGACCCTCCCAAACCTGATTTGAAACAAGCTGGTGGGATAACATGACAGAGAAATCTGATTTTGTGTCCCAAAGGCCAACTCTTCGACACAAACTCCCTGCTTTCAAGGGTATCCTATCTTGTATTCCAGGGGTGAAGGTGGTGAAATGGAGAAATTGTCCCTGTTTCTTATAGACCCCACTACACGAAAAGCTCTTTGAGATAAGTGAAAAGAGGTTGAATGTAGCCTGTAAGTCTCACTAGGGAGGTAAAAATCTGGTGGATTGTAGTAGACTTCAGGGACCATGAAACTAGAGTGAAAGGGGTTCCTTGCTGCTGCCTGTGCTCAGAGAAGGATCAGTCCATCTCTCATCTGTGGATGCAGACTCCAGTGATTCCATTTGGACACAGTATTGTGCCACGTGCTCTATGACAACCTTGCCTGAGCAGGGACCAGGTGACCCACTGTGGTCCCTTCCAACCTGACCTATTTTCTGTTATGCTTATCTGCAGTGGGGCAGGTTCTGGAAATGAAACACTGTTTCTGATCAGCAGAACTGAACATGAAATTTCTGCATAATCTGCCTCCCTCCCTCTTTCACCACCATCCCTTACATATTCCCTAAGAATTTTGGTTTTAATAGCATGGCACGTCACTCAAATTGTACCAGTTATCTCAATTTTTAAACATCCAGTATTGAGTTCTCATAAGGAAGAAACTGTGAGAGACAAACCCTTCAAAAACCCTGAGGGGATGTATGAGTGAATACTGACTATGTAACTAGTAAACTGGGTATTTTTGAACTAAAATTCCTCTGGACTCAAGTTTTGAGCCAATAAGCAGATGCTGTCGGTAGGGATTCTTAGCAGTGATTACAGGAATTTGGTTCCTAACCAGAAAAGCCAGCACAGGACAGGACTTTCTGCCAAAGATTTGGTCTGAATATCTTTTAGGAATCCACCAGTAGCTGGTCACTGAGAGACTAAATAAACGCAGCAGTTGTTTGTTACTGCTTTTGATAGAAACACAAGAATGAGATGCATTAGCCATCACACCAATTCCATCTGTGCTCTGCTGTTTGGCAGAGTCAACCAGTAATTTACCATCCTTCCAAAAGAACGTGGCAAAAATGATAGAGTGATTCTTACTAAGTATGAGAGGTGCAAACATTGTCAACTAGCAATGGGAAAATATCAGTAAGCGCATTTTATGTAACCCACTCTGCTGCTGGACAAAGGAGATCTCTTTGTTCTCATCTTCATTCTGTGAAGCTCAACAAATATGAAGACCAAATATGGTTAAAAACTTGCCTGAACATCAGACAGTTATTCAATTACAAGCTGATATTTTCTTTAAATCGCTTCATCAATCTCAATTATCAGTTCTCAGAGGTGCTAACAAACCTCTGATTAATAGTGGCAAACGACAGAACTAGCATGATACCATAGTCTGTGTTGTACTGAAAGTAGATGGAAAGTATATTTCAGGGAATTACATTTTATCTCTACAAAACAGGAATGAAAAAAGCCCATTGTACAGCAAAGCTTAAAAGCACAGAACCATTTTCTGACGGAGTTCCTTTTCTAAGCTATGCATTGTCACGATCAGAGTCTGCTCCAAATCACCAAGGTCTGAAGCAATTCTAACTTACATGTCTTTAAAGAAATAAGGATTATCAGAACATTCAGAGCCACTTAAAAGCTGACAACCAACCTAGTTACTCCACTACTGTGTCTCCTACAGGCTGCTATCAGGACTGTCAGGTCTTGAAAATCTGAGGCAGGCAAATGAAGTTAGGCAGCTTCTTCCCAACATCTCAACTAAGGATTGTCCTGTTCCCTAAGACATAAGAAAAAGACATCTGCTTTTCAAATTTCCATAGCTTTATTAAGCAAACTCATTGGCTGAAGAAAGCTGCAAAGGACATAACCTAGATCACGCTGTTAAATCCTCAAGTCTCTGGGGAAATGCATTGCAGTTCATTACAATTCCTTTTGGATATCATTTTATGATATAATGAATGTACATGCAGGGACGAAGTACTTTGAAGAGCTCAGATAGAAGCCTGACCCTATGGAAAAACAATTATCTGAATCATGGCCTAAATACTAACAGATATAAGAAGTTCAACACACCAATTTTTTCTCTTATTTATGCAATCAGGTAGAAAATTATCTTTCCTGAGACTGAAGAGTTTTCCCCCAGGTGCTCTTTTAGAATTTTTTTTATCCTTGAAAATGCTCATAGAGAAAGTCTAACGCAAGATTACCAAGATACTGATTATGAAAAGATGGTGTGTGGGACCAAGGGCATGCTCTGTTTTTAAATAGAGCTCTGTTTGCTTGTTTTGTGCCTGGAGGGGAATAAAAATGAAAGCTAGTAAACAAACAAAAAGGAACTCTCCCCCGCTATTATTTCCTTTTAGCCAAGCTGATGAGATGAGTCTAGCTCGGCTCTGCTCATCCACCTTTTCTCATCCATGTTTCTTATGGGAATACTGATCAACCAGGAGAGGCTTTGAACTTATGCATGTAGCTCTTTCATCTAAAGCTTCCACTGTGGCTTTAAAGAATAAAAAACACAGAGATATTTAAAAGAAAAAAAAAAAGGCTATTGCAACAAATCTACTTTTCTTTTACCCCCTTGTGGAAACAGCAACACAATCCTTTCACCATTTAAGTAAAAAACCAATCTGTACCTGAAGGATTTCCTCACTGACTCTTGGGATGAAAGAATTTTAAACTGATTTGAGAAAAGACTAGGGGCATCAAAAAGAAAAGAAGTTGGAAACAACAGAAGAAACAATGCTTTGTACTTCTCATTTCAGACATGAAAAAATATGTAAGATAAAATTGAAATGAGGCCTCTAATTATATAAATGGGGAAATCCCCCAGAGAACTGCACTCTGCTTCCATGCTGAGGCAGCTCCTCTGCAGACAGCCAGCAGGATTGTCCTGGGAGAAAAGTAGTACTCAGAACACCAAGGGTGACTGTATTTGTATGATCTTGGGAATTATGAGTGCTCTCTCCCGAGAAAAGCTCCTCAGTGCAGTAGGATATTTTTCTGTCCTGCTGACAGACAATTCAGGTATTATGGAAGTTACTCCCGAGCTACCACAAGGGTGAGATGATGAGAATGCAACCTCAAAACATTATATAGCTTGAAAATTAGTCTGACCCCTGCAGCTTACACGGGCTACCACACAAGCATGTACAGCTTCACTCCTTTCATTTGCACACACTGATTGATGGCAGAGAACAACACATCACTCTGCCTGGAGAACACTAAAGAGAGAAACCCATACAAACACTATATATCGATCAGAAACCTGAGACAAATACAAATTTAGTTGATGATATTGATACCTTGCTGAACTCTGAAGAGATGAACTAAGGGCCAGCATTAATAAGTGCTCACATACATAAATAAAAAGGCAAATTTGCTATGAAGCATTTTCTATGCACTGGTGTTCTGGGAAAACGATCAAGAAGGAAAAAACGTCATGAAGGCAGCCTTGCCTTTTGTTAGCAAGGGTAACCTTATTTTTTTTAGTTGAATTTGGTCTGTTTTACAAAACTTAAGAACATATCTACTGAAAATAAATTAGGACAAAATTTTCTGATTTCCCAGGTATTGGATGAGAGGTTTATATTTCTTAATTTTCATTTATTCATTAAAAATATTTAGTGGCTACTTTGAACTTTCGTAAAAAGAAATGAGCTGAAAGGAGGAAAGCCTTAGGAAAATCTAAAAGAAACTTTTAATTAGTGGAAAATGTTACATTACTATTAACAATTTGTTTCTCTTTATTAAAGGGTTACATTGTATCCATGACATGTTTCCCACAGGTTCTGCTTACTGAACCATGGATCCTATAATGGCAACCTGAGAAATGGAACTTGAAGCACCTTTATTGTAATTCTGACTTTTCTTCCAGAGTCCTGAGTGACTTTCCGCAAGTTTTCACTTATTTTTAGGCCTTAGTTTTCCCTGTCTGGAAATGAGAAGAGTTATATCTATTCTCTTTCCCAAGCACCTCCAGATCACTTAGCTATTCAGATGACATTTCATTAAGTATTATTACCACTACTCTCAGTTTTCAATATAGCTAAGCCAAAAGTGAGATCGAGCTGACATTTCAGTAGCAAACTCATTTTATAACAAATTCTGCTAAAACATTTAAGTACATGACATAGATGAAAGCATGTGGTGGAACAAATTGATAGCAAATATACAGACTAGAAATTATATTTGGACTAATCAGTATCCATTTTTATATTTACTCTGCAAACTTTTCAATAAATGCATTTTACCAGTTCAAATATGTATGAATTTGAAATTCATACATGCAACTATTCACTCAAAGTATCAAACCGTATAATGGATTGGGGAAAAAAATTCCATTTTAGAAAACTGATATAAAACACCCAGAGCTAAGAAACCTGGGACCACGAGATGTAGGTAAGTAATTCCTTAGGAAAAAATGGTCAATATTAGGGCACTGGTTTGAGAAAGAGAGGAGGACATTAATTATTTACCATTTCAATGTAAATGCAGTAATAGAGAAAACTGATCATGGAAAATCCACACATGGGAAATCCAATGACACACAGAGAGAGAAGTTAAAAATATAAATTATTCACTGGTAAACTGCTTTATGACACTGATCCTTTATTGGTCTGAAAGACCATAGCTTAATATTCTAGGAAAAACAAATAATTTCCACAGTTGTGTTTACTACTTGTATATCCCAATTAACGTGAAATAAATTGCATTCCTTTGGGCACAAACCATCCAAGATGGTTTGTGCCCAAAGTCACAAATAATTCTAGAAGAAATTCTAGAATTCTAGAAGACTATTCACTTTATTCTACTAATAATAGAATTACTATTATTTAATTTATAAATTATGTGTTGCCTGCATAACTATTGTCATTTTTATTAAATGTACCTTTACAGGGGGAAAAGAAAAAGTTATTCTTAACTAATTTTTTCATTAAGTATTTGAACTTAGAAATAAAACCAGTGAGACAGTTCATTAATATCTGGTTTGATATTTGCTGGACAGTGGGGAAAGTGGGAAGGAAGTAAAGGACTGCAGAGTTAGAGCTCTAAGAGAGTTACTAAGCCCGGGAGAGCGAGTGCCATTAACGACAAGATTTCACTGCATTAAACCACACGAGCATCCTGAAGACTCAGTACATGTTTGTATTTTAATAACCTGCATGTCTCTGCTGCACTCCTACAACAGAGCCTTAGGGCAGCTTCAAGCAAGTTGGAAACAAAAGCTCCCGTGCCGGACTGTAGGCAGGCTCATTAACCTAGCCTCAGAGCAGGGTTAATTAGATCAGACTGGGCCTCAAGCTAACACAGGGACTGTTCTGCACTGTGCCATTTCACTCGCCCTTGCGATTCAGCTGCATCAGCAAGTGTGGGATCCCAACTTCGTAAGGTTACAAATCTGATTATTTTTGCCTCATAAGATGGTTCTTCTTACTGGTGGGAAACCATCATCTGAAAAATAAATCTCTCAATTTAAGATTTTTTTTAAAAAAGACCGTCAGTTTTCTCAACATATTTTAGGTCCTATAGTTCACTTAATACATACTGCCCCTTTCTATTCAGTAGCCGAGCTCTGTCAGGCTGCTCACAGTAGAGATGACAACACCTTTATTTCCTGAAAAGAAGGGACAACTGTACAGAAATTATTGGAAAGACAAGTGCATTAAATATTACAAGTATCCACATGGCAGATGCACAGGCTAAAGCAGCTCTGGGAATAAGGAAAATGGTTCTTCAGATTAGTGGTTTAGTTACGTTCTAGACAAGAGGATTATTTAATAGGAGAGAGTTAATTACCAGTAGCTGTATTGATAGGCAATTCCAGCCTCAGAGAGGGGATTAAATCCATTCATTGAATGTGTCTATGTCCATTTGTAGACATTTGCTACTATTATCTGAAGAAGTTGCAATAACAGTTGCAGTTTATTTTCTCCACTGTAATCAAAGGACAGAATTGACTTTATTTTTTCACTCCACAAGGATGTCTTGGGCTTGAAAATTTAATTGCTGCACTTTGATAGACAATATTCAGATCTTTTTAATCTTTATTCTGTCAGTAAATTTTCCTGCAGCCAATTTCCTCATAATTGCAGATCTGATTAAAGTAAGCATTTCCATAGTTTTGATGGCTTTGTAAATCACAGTTACTGACTGCTTCTCTTAAGGTGAACAGGAACTCACTTTGTAATGAAGTTTTACGATGCAAAATTACTGAGCAATAATGTAATTAACATTTATCTTATCTCTCATGCTTTAATATACATACCCAGCCCCTCTTTGTGTGCGAGGTATTGAACAACAAACCTGATGAAGTCCCACGCCAAAAGGAACCAGGTAGTGACTTCACTTTTGTTTTAACTCTGTAACTTGGAAGATGTGAAATTTGAAGTTGCTAAGTAATATAGCGATAAAAATATCAGCTAAGAACCTCAAAAGCAACCAGAAGTTATTGCTTTTTGAAGAAGAGTTGAGAGGGGATTAATAACTTTTCTTTCACTCTCATATAAACCCTTCCCTCCCACATGTGCTTATGTGCAAGCACGTGACCTTACTCTCAATATTACAACTATCATCAATTTGGAACTGAGAAAATCTCTTTGAAATTGTCACACAGACTCAATTTACAGAAATAACATCCAATCATATTAAATTGAGGGGAGAATGCAACAATTCTTGCAGATTTAATTGAAAAAACACTAAGTAAGCTAACAGCAAAATTCTCTGGGATTCTCTGGAAGTTCATTTCTACACAAGTGACACCCAAGAGAGACTTGTCTGATTTCCTCCTGAGTAAAGTCCTATAGAGCCTACAGTACTAAAGCAAATAACCAGTGGAATAAATCAAAAGAAAAAGCAGTGTATCGACATCTGAAGTGATGAACAGTAATCATTGAGAAAATTGACTCAGCTCTTTATAAGATTAGCTGGGAAATATTGTAAGGATAGAGGTCAAACTATGTAACCAAATATTTTCCTTTCGATTTAAAAAATATAATCTGTCAGTGTAATAATCCTTTTACAGGTCTGAAACCCAAGAAATCTATACTTAAATACTATGCAAAGAGAATTTATTGTGAATATAAACTTGTCCTTTTTTTTGGGACAAGATCTGCAAAAAAAATGAGGATCCAAACATGTATGTCAGGATACAGAGACCCAATGTTGTTCTGGATCAAAGGCAAAAGCAGGCCACCCATGGCAGCAGGGCACTAGAGGGAACACGAATAATTCCTAACTTTTTCAAGTTTGCTAAGTTAAGTTTGCCAAGTGCCTTCCTTTGGGTGTTTTAAAATCTGCCATGTACCTTATTCTACCCTAATGATCTAAAGTTTCCAAATGAAAGTTTCTTATTAAACCTCCTGAGAATTTTGTTGTTTCTCCCATGCATTACCCAGAGGAATTCAAACAAACTTTCCCCTAAAACTCGTTGAGTGGACCAGGGTATGAGATAACACCTCAGAAACCACACCACAAATCTCACAATACATGCCCAAACATGTAAATACTTGCAAATACATTTAAAAAGGCAAATTATTATTTAAGTAAAAAATCACTGTAGTATTCATATACTCAAGTATTAATACTTACAATTTGTAAATAAAATTACAATACTAAAGACCTTTAGCCATATCAAATCCAGAAAGTCACTACTCTAAACTGCAATGCCTGTTTTTGCTTCCAGAAGTTCTATGCTGGGGCAATGTTTTGGACCTTTGAAGACTGCGGCACTGCTTGGTATTTTGTTAAATTAACTAATTATATTCAACTCTCTAAAAGTTCTTCTCAGTACTCACATACCTTGGAATGCTCTCCTCTGGTCCTGCTCTACTGGGTCCAGAATTTTCTAAGTGTGATACTCAACACCAGACACAGTACATGAGCAGAGGCATTTTTAGGACTGAATGACATGCAAAAGCTTTCTTTGCATATCTGAGACTTATTTTTAATAGGGCACACATTTCATATCCCACCATGACGTCTGGGGTCAGCACATTTGGTGACAATACAAGGCCAATGACTGGCTCCTTATCGACAGAGCTTCTGCCTGGCCCATTTCCTGCCCTGTGTTTGGAAGACAGAACCTCTTATTGAAGTACTGTAATTTGTATTCAGCCTTTTTTGACCCTTTTTATTTTGGGTGATTTCACCAATTGGCCAAGATTATCTTGTACACTTTCAGAGAGCTCAAGGCCTTTTCCTAGAGCTTATTACCATTTGCAGATGTATTAAGTGCACTCTTTATTTCATCATCCGTGATAATAAGAAAAAAACCCACAAAATAGTACCAGACCCAGGGTGCTGAAGGAAATACAAAACATTTCTCTTCCTACCTGTATATGTTGATGCTGTAAGCTAAAATCTGTCACAGACTTAGAAAACAATGAAAACACAGGATAATGTAAAGCTAATTTAATCTTTCAAAAGGCAAAACCCCACAACAGTGCTAAAAAGCACAAATGACTCGGTCTTCCAGATACACGATGGTTGCTTTTAAACAATTATTAATCTTGCTTCAATTACACAGCATGAGATTCAATCTCTGCATTTCTATTATCTCCACAGAGAGAAGTCTTTCATACATAAAAACATGGGATTTATGGTGCCAGACCTTTCCCTTTAGATGATTCAGAAAGTGCTCCCTGCCCACCATTCAAAAATATCTGACATTCTTCTTCTGACTGACAAATGCTAGAGCCTGATATTACCCACAAAATCATCCAGAATACATTTGCACTCTTTTCAAAAGCTGAATAATTGAGAGGTCAGGGCACAGAATTTGTCTCTAAGTAGGTTTGTTTTGGGGAAATGGAGAACAGGGAGAACAAACTATATCACTCATTTCAGGAGGGAAGGAACTGGGAATAAAAAATTAGGAAGCTTCCGCTGCCTGTTCTCGTGACACAAGATCAGTGCATGTACATGTATCGATTTAATTTTCAAGGCAGGCACCTTTTGCAGGCAGCAAATCTTTTGTAATTAAATCAAAGGGAAAAAAAATAAAAGAAGAGAGAAGTTAAGTCTCAAAATTCTTATCATTTGCTAGGCAATTGAGGATAGAAATGACTTTTCTTTCTCCTTAACATAATCTGTTGCTTGTCTACTGTGAATATATGAGAATTCAGTATACACAGCTTAACTAATTCAACCTCAGTCTACAGGGACATTTAAGAGTGTTAGACTATTAGAGCAGAGACTCATCAAACAAAACAGGGATTAACATCCTTCCTGGGTATTTAACACTTTTGAAATACTTTTTTACCTATATAGATTGCAAAATTTATTATTCATATGGAATAGGATGAAATTATAGACACTGCTATAATTCATTTTCTGGTGGCATTAAGAAAAGCATTGCACTGTTTGCAGGAGACACATGGTTAATGCCACATAACAGATGACCTCTATTTATCCTCTGTGAAAAAATATGATAGAATCATAGGATCAAAAAAAAATCTCAAGTTGGAAGGGACCCATAAGGATCGTCAAGTTCAACTCTGTGATCCTCACAGGACTACCTAAAACTAAGCCCTGTGACTGAAGAACACAGTCCAAATGCTCCTAGAACTCTGATGGGACTGGTGCCACGACCACTTCCCCAGGGAGCCCAGGAAGGACATTGACTTCTGGGAGGGAGTTCAGAAGAGGCCACCAAGAT
Organism: Vireo altiloquus; assembly: GCA_013396875.1. Taxonomy (NCBI): domain Eukaryota; kingdom Metazoa; phylum Chordata; class Aves; order Passeriformes; family Vireonidae; genus Vireo; species Vireo altiloquus. Next base: position 20,737 of record VZRF01007424.1, read on the forward strand.
GATTTGAGGGATGGAGCACCTCTCCTGTGAAGAAAGGCTAAAAGAACTTGCATTGTTTACCCTAGAAAAGAGAAGGCTTTGGAGTGACCTAACTGTGACCTTCCATTACCTGAAGGGAGCCCATAAGAAAGATAGAGAGACTTTCCTATAAGGGCATGCAGTGACAGGTCTGAATTCCAGAAAATGACTATTGCCTTAATAAACCCATGTTGTACTGGGAGCCTCTGGCTCTTTCTGGAGAGCTGTGTGCCAAACCAGACCTGTCTGTCACACATTTGCAGATGACCTACCTGACAAAGGTGCCAGCAACACCGGGGGCTGCATTCTCGTGCCAGCAATTCTTGCACGTGCAGGATGAAGGCTGTCACTCCGTGACTGGCATCACCACCATCACACAGGATCTTTCAAGCTGTCACCTCTCCCTCTGCTCCTGCACGTGCAGAGTGCCCTCAGCCCTGAGCCTGCCGCTGGTGACCACCAGTTACAGGCAGCGGGGTCGGCCCCGGGGCTCTGGCAGCACACTGAGCTGGCCGAGGCTGTGGGGATTGATTTTATCAGCGAGGTGGCCATGTGATAGCCCAGCTGGAGGCCCTGAAGGCTCTGCCCAGGAGCCAGGCTCTGCCTGCTGCAGGAGAGCCTGGGACAAACTGCACAGCTTAGGAGGCGAAGAACAGCGCGATGGGAATAAGCAGAGATGAATGCACATGACAAGAGACCGTAAATGCAGAACCAAAATAGAGAGCAGCAATTGCTGTAGCTTAAAATGCCATCATTAGTCCCAGCCAGGAAGCTCTAACAGCTAAAAGGATAGATTCAGACAAAAGATAAAATCAACTGGACGAGGAAAAAGCAACCAAAAAGGCCCCACTGAAAACTAGTGAGCAATATAAGCTCACTTGGGAGCCTACTGGTGCCATTTTTAGGTAGTCATTTGCTAAAAACAACAGAGAAAGAAGAGGTGCAGTATCTCTGCAGCACAGATGTGGCTCAGCCTGCCCAAGCCTCGGATCCTGCAGTGCCACACAGCCAGCCCAGGCACACCACAATGGCCACAGACACAGGACTTTGTGTCACTCGTCACCACAGGCTGCTGCAGCACCGAGACATTCCCCTCCTGAGGCAAACCAACCTCACACAACCATGTGGAACAATATCAGCATCTCCACTTTGGTATTAAATAGAAAAATTCTGCATCAAAAAGCCTCTAATTCACCAGAGCAATAAAACACACAAGTTGCTGGGGAAAAAAATCCCCAAACTCTAGTTCAAAGAAAAATCTCGAGTAATTCAGTTGCAAACAGAAAGTATCAGTCATTCAATTTGCTGGTCCCAAACTAGGCCAAGTTAAGAGTTCAGAGCAATTCCTTTACTTTCAGTCAAAAATTATTCCTGAAGGAAAATATTTAATGCATACTGCGAAGAGTTTGATTTTTACCAGGAGGTTTAGGAATTTGGCTGCAACAGTTTGCTATGAGATGACTTTGAATAGCACTACAGAAAACCATCTCAGAATCTTAAAGGAGCACTTAGCCTTTCCCTGAGAAGGTCCTTTAAAATAAAAAACTACTGCCTGCAGATTGATTAAATGACCACTTAATTGGATAGGGGAGATCTATTGACAATATCTGACAGCACTGGGAAAAAAAAGTGTGCCTGTAGGGAATTTGAAAAAATGAAATATCTTGTATTTCCAAGATCCAGCAGACACCGCATCTGTGGCAGGAAATAGTATAAGTGCAAAATTATTTAGGAAATAAGATGCTTCAGACTACAATGAAATTCACAATGTAGTTTGCCTTTATGTGTAATAATTAAATGAAAAATAGCCTCCCAATACGTTTTCATATTAGTCTAGATTTCCTTACCAAAAAAAAAAAAAAAGTACTATTGCATTAAAATTCCACATCCTATTTTCATCCAAATTAAAGGGCGGAATGCACTCTTCTGGCTTAGTATGCATAAGGGATAGGCTGTCTTATGTACTCTAAAAGCTCTCCAAATCTTCTCAGGTTAAGATTCAGGATTTCAGCCTGCACTTCTATTCTTATCAGGATAAAGTAGAAAGAAGAGCACAATCCTTTTCACAGAGTAACATTTGAAAAGGAAAAGAAAAAGGAAGGGAGAACAAAACTCCCAGTATTTTTAAAAGGTAGTAGTTAAAAAACCAAACTCTAACTATAAAACAATTCTTGGACTCTCCTACTCCCAAATTATATAATGAATATGCTGTACAATTGTCATACAATCTGCATGACCTTTCAAACAGCACCCAAAACACTTCTCAGAGTATCAAAGCTTTCTTGATATCATCATATAAATGGCAAATTTCCTGGGTAAAAGGAATCAGCACTTTTGAAGGCATATGTACAATAGTGTGTGGGGAGCAAAAGAAAGTGTAGTTAGGAAATGCCAGCTTCAGCTGCTGGCTACTGAGCTGTCAGTTCACTGTGCTCCTGCAGCAGGGATGCACTAAATTGGAAGAGGTGAGTGCTCCATTACAAATAACCCAGTAGGGCATCACGGAAACATCAGTAATGTTTCTAAGTAAGTAGAAAGTAATCTTTCTAAAACACAAGTGGTCAGCCTGGACTGTGCTTCTAGAGCACACTGAGGGGCAGGGGCAACTGCCTTGCAGCTCCATTTCTTTCAGCTGTCCAGTAGGAGAGCATGTCCCTGCAGAGCAAGCTTAGATTGCTCCAGGATACGGCACCCTGAGCTCTTTGAATAACTCTTCATACTCTCTCCTCGAGTGGTTTTGCCAGCTCAGTTGCTGCTCTGGGTAGTTCAGAGGAGTAGAACGAATGTCCCCCCAACCTGAGCCACAGTCGGTGACAGGGCAGTTTTCTAATTTGAACCAGGCTTCTAATTGGACCTTCTCTTCTAACTGAAAGTAATAGAAATCCCATGCAGTAGCCTACATTGAAAATTATTGTGAAACAAAATGAAACAAAAGAAACTCAAAAAAAACTTCTGGGAAAGTAAGTTTCATCCTTTCTGGTTTTAAGTTGTGGTTTTTTTTTTGTTTTTTTTTTTGAGGTGCTAGAAAAAAAGAAGCCATCTTAATTATTGCCCAACCATTTAAAATTTTCATAATCTCCTGACAAAAAACCCTCATGCCATGTTTAGTTCCACTTGGCACAATGGAAGTGCAGAAGAAAAGAATCCTCATTAAATGCACCCCTTGGTTTAGGCAGATGGGAGTGTGCTCAATAGCATTTCAGCCCTGATCTCACTAGTTCCTGCAGAACAGATGCAATATGTAATTTACCATAGATGATGACATTTGAGACTGTTCAAAAATCACTGATAACATGAAATTATATCAAGCTAGATACAGCCATCTGCCAGGATTTCAAGGATTCACCTGATAGTCACTTTTCTCATTATTTGAGCTTCAGGATACAGAGGATTTCCTACATCGACATTTGAGAGAGTGGCATGTAAAACCACATTTCTCAGGGCTTCACAAATGTGTTTTGTTGGAAGAGACCTATGGCCATTTTACAAGTCTACATGCTCAGAGAGATATAAAAATGCCTTTTGTGATTAGGGAGATCTACCATATTATTTATAACTCATACTGGAACAATGTGAGAAAGTCCTCCAGGAACTTCTCCAGTGTGAGTCTATCTATTCTAAATAAGGCCATCTGCATCCTTTGTCCTTGCTGTGCTTTATTGTCAGTAGGCAAAACAAGGATGACATTATTCAGAGCTTGTTAGAATGCATTTTACATGGAAGTCCAGTAGATGACTAATTCTATGCACAGTTTGTTGTATTCTCCTTCCTGGGTATTCCGAACTTCACTCAGAGAGGCAGCCCTGAGCACAAAGGGGCTGCTGCCCAAAACACCAAACTTATAAGAATGGCCTTGGTACTCAAAGCTTTCAAATACAAATGTTCAACAGGAGCACAATAAACATTTAAGTAGAGAAAACATGAATCTGCTGGCTGAAAAATCTGCAATCAATCTCTTTCGCCCACTACATCCTCCTTTGCACTGAGCAGCCTCCAGCACAGAGCATTCACCAGGCTGCCAGGACTGCAGCAAAGCTGACATAGCTCATTATTTCACCAGTGCAACTTGCAATACAGAAATACAGAATACACTTAAAAATTTATATTATCAGTACTGAATGACCATGCCTAGTTTTCTGTATTTACACCTCTGCAGAGTAATCGAAAAATTGAACCTCTCAAAATGGATCATAGCTGCAAAATGTTTTTCTTCAGAGTTTTGTCTTTTCTCCTTATCAAAAGGTATATGATGATTAATTTCCACATTTTCTTGTTACATTTTGTATGAAGAAGGTATCTGATTCTAGGAGCTAGCAGACAGAAAAGGATTACAAGATACAATGGCTGGAAAGTAGTGCTAGAAACAGTCAGCTATACTAAGGATTTTTTTGCGCCCAGGAGGTAATGGAATTACCAACTGGAATTACTCACCAATGGGTGTAGAGGACTCCTAATGAATTGAAGTCTTTTAAATTGAGAATTTACATTTCTCTAAAACTCTTTGGTGTGTCCAGTGGGTTTAATGTGTAACTGGGTGAAAAAAACCTGACTGTCAATTGCAGGATTTGCAATAGGTCATCAGAAACTTATGTTATCTGGAAAAAGCAGCTATGAAATTTCAAGCTGAAATTATTAAATTGTTCAGGTCATCTGCCTGAAGTGTACTTATACTGTCAATAGAGATGAAGGCTGAAATGCAAAATTTTATCCCTCTGCTAAATTTCTTCAGTAACTTCAGTGAAAGCAGAGCTACTGTCCTTGTGCAGCCCCTCTGCACACACTGCCACACTGGGGGGTGGAACAAAAATGACAACAAGAGCTGCTGGCAGAAGCACTCCAGCCCATTTGTTCCTTCAGGAATGAATCAAACAATGTTTTTAAAACACAGCTTTAACTTCATCATTGCTAATGAATATTTACAGTGCTCAATTTGAATTTTGCTTCAGTTCAGCACGTATTAAAACCACTACATTCACAGACCAAAAAGCTAAAGTCATCATTATATAAAACATCCATAGCAGCATCTCAATCCTGACTTTCATTACAGGGAGCAAACAAGTCTTAAATGACACTTATTCCTTTATATGAGGAATTCCTCAGTTTCAGACCTGATAACAATTAGAAGCTTGTGTACACCCTATCAGTTTTGCCCAACATATTTTTTGATGTGAAGATGACTGACATCATCAAACATGATCTGGCCTTAAAGTCAAGCAGTCTGAAACATCAGGAAACTAAAATGTTTTTACTAATTTTCACATGGAAGCAATTTGAATGGCAATCTCTATATAGATTCAGTGGACATTGGTGTTGATAGATACTGCTAAACAGATGCCATAACACTGGATCCTGCTACACCTTCAAATGCTTCATTGAATTGCCAGGAAAACAAAAAAGTACAAGCTTCTCTTACAGCTGCAATCCCACACTATCATTTATTAATCTAATGCTGCATGAATGCAGAAAGCATCAGCTCTGGCTTGGATTTGAACCACTGCTGCAGAGACCACCTTGTGCACCTCTGTAACTCAAAACAAACAACTCAGCTCCTTGATTAATCTTGGTACACAGGGAAGCTCCCAAATTCACAATATTTTCGGTGTACCTCAGTGCTTTCTTAAGTCTACAGTGAAAAATGTCATAACATCATGCACAACACTGCATTTTCATACTCTAAGAATATTCATACTAGTGCTGTTTTATTACTTTTAGAATAAGTCCTCTAAAAACATAAAAATGAGCACTTGAAGAATTCATGTACTCATCTGCCCCTTTAATTACATCTCCAAGCTAAAAAGGCTGCCTGTGTATGCATACATTTTGCAATACTGTTATATAAATGTTTAAATAGTCGCTGAAATTCAAAGATGCTTGCAACTATTTCAGTCCATAGCTTTAGAGACAAACAGTTAGGAACAGCAACTTCACACTTTTTAGAAACATTCTGGATAGTAAACAGGCTCCTTCATGTACAGTTTGTGTATGCAACTTGTACTTCAGTCTTAACTGAGTAGCAGAAGCATTTTAAAATGTCAGATTCTAATGAAAAATTAAAACGCACCTTCCTGTATATTCAGTTCTTGGCAGATGTCACAAGATTAAGTGAACCACGGAAGTAGTTAAATTTCAAAAATTGCAACACTTTCCCTTACCTTAGTGTCTCTTCTAAATATCTCCTGTCCAGCCTAAGAGAAAACATTAAAGGCTATGTCACAAAATTAGCAAGCTCAACAGCAAGGCTTGTGACAAAACTGCCAAGTTCAAACATCTCTAGAAGTGGATAACAGATTTAGTTCGGAGCGTCTCTCATCCAATTTTAAAATCTAAATTATAATTTTCAAGTACTTAACTAGGGCACTATACTGAAAGTTGCATACATAGAATAATTATTTAATTTAAAAGTACTGTATTGTCTAGGAGTAGAAGGGTTAATGACTTGATAAAAGAAAGTTCTCAGTACCAGCAGTACTGCCTAGCCTTAAAGGAAGTTGTTATATGCTGTTTAAATTACAGCTGAAATAACTATAGCTCATGTTGTAAAAAGCATTTTCTAAAACCTCTGCTTCGATGCATTGGGAGTCTAATACTGAGTAAATATATCCACATATACTTCATTCTTTGCACCTAACCTTTACCTCTAGGATTGCTACTTAAAACATGTAAAATTGGCCAGCAATTTCCAAACCAATAGAGAGGAAAAAGGAAGGTGGACTGCAGTTTGATGTTGCAACATCCTTTCCATTCCTCTGAGAACTGCGTGGCACATAACATTGTGTGTATGAGACATTACCTTCTCTCATTGCCTCAGACCTTTTCTTGCAGGCTTCTCTCTCAGCTGGGGCCGACCAGACTTCAATGCAGCAACACATTTCATACTGGCCAAAGGTCTGGCTTTCAGCTTCTTTCCTAAAGCTTTCATGCATTGTTTTTTCCTTTGGGTGGTTTCTACCTCTGGTCAAAATACATTTTTAAAACATTTTTTGGCTTTTTGAATAAGTTTTACATCCTGTACCTACCCAGACATCTATGCAATTCCACTCCCCTCACGCTTGCTTAGCCCAAGGCAACACATAATCCTGAACAAACAGTACAGCTGCCTAAGGTACCAAGCCACAGGCAGAGCCAGAGCAGCCAGCCTCTACCTCCACCTTTGGGGGAGAGCAGAAGAGAAGGGACAGGACAAAAGAACTGCTGAGTACAGAATAAACTTCTCCAAAGCAGCAATTTCCTTCCCACCAGGTCCTAGCTGAACAGCATGGAAGAGGAGTCAAGCTTAAGGCTCCACAGGACAGGAAAGCCGAGAGCTGATTCCAGCTCAGCTGCAGCTCCTTGGCCCCTCACCAGCAGCAGAGCAAAACCCCGAGAGCAGCTCGGTCTCCTCATGCACCAGCAATCACTGGTTAGAGCACGTAAGGAGCAGGGGAAACACGCTGTAAGCACTAAAATCAGCTAATGGGATCCTGACTACCTGCTGGGAACTGGCCTTACAAAGGACATGGCACTCGAGCTTAATCACTTTTCACAGAACTAATGGCTGGCTTCCAGACCTTGCATGCATAGCACAGCTGCTTCGCAGTTCACTTGCTTTTCTACAGATGTTTCAACAAAGGCATGCTGGAATTAGAATGAAACAGTAGTGACCTTGCTTCCTATTGCTTTTGACACCATTACCTGTCAGTTAATCTGCTTTCATGTTCAGTCTTCCTACACACACCCTCCTAATACCAGACACTATAAACTGTGGTATCTGCACCAACTGCTGAATACATGATTGGTATTTTGGGATCATTTCTATACTGAGGGTTTTAGTGTCATAATTAAGTTCAGCACAAGGTGATGGGAAAATAGTTTTCATGCAAGTAATCATGCTTTTCCAAACTGAAAAGAGCTACAGGCACTCTAAATTAATTTTCTCACATCTCTTATTCAAATCAGCTGACATCTGAATTGTTTCCATTGTACAGTATTCAACTGCATGGTGTCTGGATAAGATTTTTTTTCCCTTCTTTTCCAAAAAGGTACTATTATGTGTTTCTGCTGTGTTTAGTAATATATTGGATAAGCCTCAATGCAACTTGAAATATGTTGGCTTAAAGCTAAGTAAGAATTTCACTGTAATGAACCCTAGTTTATTCTGATCCCAAGACTTCCAACAGTAATGGAAATCTTCAAATTATTATCAAATCATTATAGTCATTGAAGACAAAAGCTATTGCTCCAACTTATTCCAAGTACAAAAGATCACTTGTAGCAGAACTGTGCTTCTCTTGTGCTTTTGGAGGAGTTCCTGGATCAATAGTATCACACAAGGCAGAAGAGAGGCACTGCTGGGAGTTTGACACGGCCTCCAGCTATTGCATTTCATGGGCTGCACTTAGCCCTGCAACTTTGATTCCTCTACTTGTAATATAGCACAAGGTTATCACTGCATTTTTGACTCCCCCTGGAGCCTGACCCTATGTTTAGGGCAGGATAATAACCAGAAAAATTCTCTTCACTGAATAGTTGTCTAACATTTAAATGAATAAATTGCAGACAGAATTTCCCAAATACAGCATTTCTCAGTATTTATTATACTTTTGTGCTGGTGACATTCTTCCATTTTTTAGGAAAAAGAACAGATACTCCTCTCAAAAGTGCTGCTCCCCAACGTGATGTAGGACATTTTAATCCTCTGGAACATACCAGTGCAAGTTAGAATGGAGCACTTCAACAAATCACATTTGTATTTAACAATCAGCAGATAAATCACACCAGGCACCTTCCCTACCCATTTATCAAAGCATGCACAATTCCTGTTTCATGACAGATGAAGCGATAAATATTGAGCAAAAAAATTCATCTAGTATGACTCTGTACTGTATCCAGTACATTTAAATAAATAAAATGCACCAAAATATCATGGCAGGTGTGTGGCGTCCTGACAACCTTTTCACTGTAATTTTTCACCATTTATTTCCTCAGCTGAAATCTAAAGAGATTCTTGGAAATCAAAACCCACAGCAATAATTTGGCCAGCCACAATCCTAAGGTTTCCCTTAATTTAATGCCATGCAGCAGAAAAGCACATGCTGGACATAATGACAGACACTTTGAACACACATGGCTGGCCCACCTCATTGCTTGAGCAGGGAGAGAAAATCCATGTTAAGCCTGGGTTGTTTCTTGCCTTAAAAAGCAGTGAGCCCAAGGGGTTTCAGCTTAAGCTCACAGTAAGCAAATCCTCCAAGGGACAAAGAAAACTTGGTACCATTTTCACAAACCTACAGCTCTCTGGGAGGCAGCTGTAATTTGTATTGGGCTCAGAAAGGAAACTGCATGTGTCCATCACAGCCTGTCCGTGGTGAACTGAAGGGCTGGCAGGTCAGAATGTTACACCGAGGCCTTTGAGCCTCTAGCTGTTGTTTCAGATTGTCCTGGCTATTTGTAAGTGTTTGGTCAAACATTCCACATTTTAAAAGGGCTGAGGGTTAACTGCCAGTAAGAATAGAAAGACTGTGCAGCTACAAAAGGCACCAATGCATCTATTTACCAGCCTAAGGAAGTTTTACATTGTGTCTAATGTAATTTTACATATTGCCAGTACATTAATTTATGAACAGGCTCATGACTATCTGTGGGCAAGGAGGAAAGGTACATTTTTACTTGTGATTTGGACCTGCCTAAAGAGCTTTCGTGGTGGCTACCAAGTGTAGGGAAAACATATGAAACTGTTCCTCCAGACACTGATGACCCTGTCATCAGTTATATCCTAATCTATAAGCAGTTACTAGTTTGTTTTATTTTACACTCAAGGGCATTATTTCGTTAGGCCATAAAGTCTGTCATAACTGCTGGGGATCTTTTTGGTGACACCAAAGTGTCTTGGATTTATCCTTCTGTGAAAAAGTTTAAATTTACTAAAACAACACTGGTGGTGTTCCCAGGGGCTTCCAAGTGATGAAATCCATGCTGCATAAATTCTTTCTCAGTCTCATATGAAAGGATTTCATATGGAAATGGTGGAAAATAACAAGTTTCCAATGAAGGTGATGTTCCTGTTGCCTCTACAAACTTTTAGCCAGAGGTAGGGTAAAAGGTAAGGGAAGAGGTGAAAGAACCAGATTTTCTTTTCACAGGGGAATCAGATAATCAGTGTTTTACTTCATCAGATGTGAATGCAAAAGACTTATCTGTAGAGCAAATGGCATAAATATCACAAAGAAAGTAACATGATATTTTTCTTTATCTTAAAATTACTTTGTATAACATTATTATCAGAATTGTTTCCTATAAGCATAAAAAAATCAACAGTAGGAACAAAGATTAGCACTATCCCCAAATACATTTCAATAGCTGCTTAAAAATCTTATTTTATGAATAGACACTGAGTACTGAAATGAAATGTTCTCCTTCTAGATGGGTGTTGTCAACTGCATTCCCTGATTAAACAAATAGCTCTTCCTCCCTTAACCAGCAAAACCTCTACTCAAGCAGGAAAAATCACGCAGTTGAGGCAAGTAAGGACAGCCCTCAGTCACTCGGTGTTTCCCCAGGACAGTGCGGAGTTTCCAGGGTTAGCGCCTCATGTTGGGAGCCTGTGCTTCTGCCTGTCTACATAACACCTAAAACTAAAGCCCCAGTCTGTGCAGAAGTCAGAGATAACAGAGATAACAGAGAAGTAAATATTGAGTGTTGCCATAGGAGCAGGCTGGACTCTCTTGTCTGACAAAATGCCCCTGTGTAGTTCATAGCAGAGGCGAGCACGTGTGCGGTTCCTTAGTGATAATTGGAGTACAAAGGCCACTAATCACATGGAACCTGGTGGCACATGCAGAGGAACAGAAACACAGCATGGACCTAATGACTTCCTCCACTCGGCTGTGAAACATTTAATCTGCTATCCAGATGCAGACATAGAGAAGGAAGTAGACTGCATTTTAAGATATGATGGAGATTCCATAGGGGAAACTTCCAAAGCAATGTAAGGCAGACGAATTCACATTTGGTTAGTTTCTTCATGTCTAGCACATCCTCATTAAGTTCTGACCTCCAAGAAAGTGAGTGTTTCTAAGACTAAATGAAAAGAAAGAAAAGAAAGAAATTGGAAAACTCATTTTTCTTGCTTTGGTGTTTGGCTCTTTGGGCAGGCACAATGCCCCTTTACATTGAAAATCCAATCACCTTTCCTATGTTGATGAGCAGCCGGTATTTGCCAGTATTTTTCTTGCTGATGATAGTAAATATATTAATTTTTTTTTTTGTGGCTCAAAATAATTCTTTATCTTCTCACAGTCATGGTTTGTTTTTGCTATGCCATGCCTATGTCAACTTCACTGAAAACATTAAAAATTTAGGAAAAGAATCAGCTTTTGCTTTATGTAATAGGATGGATTGCTTTTCCTCTGTAGACCCTTCAGTGATGGGTTCAGATCACTGGGATTTCACATTCTTCAGTGGAACCTGCCTTTTAAGAGGCACTCCTGTTTCTGATCCCACTAGAAGAATCACACCTGAGGCACCAGTACTGACACCTTTTAATCTCAGCAATCTGTACCAACATCCTCTGCTTCTGGTTCATGAAAAGGTATTTTGCATTATTGGACTTTGCTACAGTTTCATGAGCAAAGGGTAAACTTGGACCGCTCTCATATAAACTGCTTTTGAGAAGATAACAGTAAGAATTAATTTATTAATTAATAAATTAAGATCTAAAATTACAGAGTCTTCTTTGGCATTCCTTCCCTGATGCTGTATGAAATTAATAAGCATTGAAGGCCCAACTGAAGGAAAATTTTCACCTAAAACATAAAATTATGAAAACTTATTCTCGGACGGTACTTTTGGGTGTCATGCATCAATGTCACAGAAACAGTACACCTAGGAAAATAACTAAAATACAGTACAAAAACCATACACATCCTTTGGGGTTCTACTTCAGGCAATTATTAGAATGGGAAGACCAAGCATGGGGTCACATTTATCCATTGTGCCAGGAGGAATTTATTATTTCAGCTGTGTGGAAAAAGGCTTTAAAAGGAAGGAATGGCTTTAGAGACATGGATTTATTTATCTTGACCACAGCACATCTACATATTGGCTTGTGCTGATTTAACAGTGAGACTCTGCAGTCGCTATCTAAGCACAAATGAAATGATGATACAGCTTCCTTCTTCTGCATGTGGGCTATTAATCTTAATGGGAGTGAGGCTGGCTTTGCTATGCACTCATTTTGATTTTGAGCAGCACATATGAAGTACATTTATGCAGCCTATGGCTTATTTTTCGGGAGAAAATAATTAAAGAAAAAAATGTGGGCATCTTTCAGCTGATTGTGTGAAGAATTGCTCAGCATACAATATTCATAAATAAGAAAGTGAACCAAAGAAAATGCTTTTTAGTCTTGAGATTTTTGAGTCTATCTGCTCCAAAACAAACACATGTAGGCTCCAAAATTCACTCTGTGTTAATCCCTTGTGGCTTTGTAATGTATTTTTTCCTCTTGCAAGTGATTGGTACCACCTTTATTTCAAGCTCACAGAAGCAAAGATGTCAAGGTCATGCTTTTCCAGTTTGTTGAAGAAATCTAATACTGTGACTATCTAGGCCAGCTGCCAGCGGAACTGGACTTTTAAATATCTTATAAAAGCATCACTGCATATCTAGTTTAATTCTGCCCTGCAATTTAAAAGTCTAATGCAGGCAACTACATGAAAGAATTTCTCATTCAATCAGCCTCACCTTGTTCATATACAGAAAAGCATCACATTTCTTTAAAGCGATAGGGGAAATAAGGCCAGCGACAAAGGGCTTTTATTCCTTCTGAAAAGAGAAAATGGAGCAATAAGCAAGAGAGAAAGAGTCTCCTGGGAAGGAGTCTCTGTCCAAAGAATGAGACCTGACCTGCAAATGGCAAGTGAGCATTTATACCTTGTTTATGTCTGAAGATGATATAGGATGATACAGAGGAAAGAACCAAAGGACAAACAAAACAGAAGACTCTATTTAGAATTTTATTGCTATGAACACTACCACCAATGGCACTGTGCCTGTCAGTAGGTTGAGCCTGATATACCTGCTGGCTACCAAAGCAATTTCAGGGCATTCCATAGCTCAGCTGAAGAGCTTTACAAAACTGCACCAAAATAAAACAATTGAGAAAAAGAATACCCCCATGTTGTCCATTACCATCTTCTTTCAGCTTGATTGCTCTCACAGCTTATATTAATCACATTGCCTACTGTCATTGTGAAATGAACAATTAGGTTATGAAAATAAACAGTCAAGTGAAGGCTTAGCTCAATTAGTCTTTAGTTCTCCCAGACACACTATCACTTAGGGTCACGAATTAATTGTCTGTTGCTTTCCTCCCAGGAGGTCACCTCTGCTAAAGAATTTCATGGTACTAAAATATGTATCCAAGAGATTTTAAGAGTTGTTGTGTCCCTATATAGCTTAGAGGAAATAAAGGAACATGGAGTATCTGAACCCAATTCCCACTGAAAAAATACTTATGCTAAAACAGAAGACCTACATATTTGAGAATTTCAGGGAAGGAACTCAAATTATTTGCTATAGCATTGAAAGCATTCACAATGTTTTTCCTGTAAGCAATAGGTACTGAAAGAGCAGCACCTGCTGTGTCACTGCACATCATAAGTACAAGCATAAAAGACCAAAACAAGTGTTATGGGATATTGTCGTTGCAGACTGAGTGTTTAATGGATTAAGAAGGGTTTTATGTGTTGCTTAAAGAACATTGTGGTTTGCATTAAGTGGAAGGTCATGCATGGAGCATGGTGCCATGTAAACAAAGGCAGAAAGCAGAGACAGCTGAAACAAAGATGACACAGAGAAATATCAGTGGCAGGGGAGGGGATAGTAAATACAGGCATGACAGTGCATTTAAACTGAGAAGTAGCTGGAGAACTTTTTCCAAGGTCTGAATTTGAGAAACAGTGAAAATGAAGTGCAAGCACGCAAGTTCAACAAATAAGGACTGCAGCAATTGTAGATCACTAAAACTAAAAATGAAATGTTCCTTCAGAAAGTGCCATTCCAGAACAGATTTGATACATCTTAACCACTCTGTATGGAGAAAATCCAGTTTGTTTTTAGCTAAGAGCACTCTATTTTTTGTATGAATCTCCATGCAACACCCAGGGAATACCCAGCACTACAGACCACTGGAAAAGGATAGCTATTAACATTAATCCACTCTCTCAGTGAGCTAACTCTTATCTCTGTTTAAGAAGGTTACCTAACACAACCAACAGATGGTGGAATAGAGCAACTACAGATTTCTAGAACCACGCCCATACAGCAGCACAGAAATGTCATTGCTGAATTCCCAGCCAACACAAAGACTGCTCTGCAAAACTGCCTGAAACAGCTTTGCAGGCAAAGAACATTATAGAAATATAAATGGTGCAGGTAATGTGTAAATTTGCAGGGTCACTGAGATTTTAAAAAACTCAGTTAAACTAATGAATGTTCCTGCAGGGAGAATAGAGTTCACAAACACAAGACATTTACGGGTGTAGCAGGAGAACCTCTCTAGCAATGCAATTCTGCTCTTGACCATCTCCCTTCTCAAATGCATGCTTTGAACAGAGTTCATTCCAAATTAACATTCAGGAACTCAGGGAAGGAAAAATTAAACCAATAAAGTTCAAGCTTAATCAAACAATATTAAAAGAATTGAAGACAATTCAGTAGGAAGAACTCAGCACTAATGGTAGTCAGCAGAATACACACACATTTGTATTAGCAGTTGAAGTCAAAATGCTTCCTACAATTATCAGTACTTTTTGGCACAAAACAATGATATTATTATCCAAAATAGGCTGCAACACATTTCCTCATAAAGCTTGTTATATCAAAGATTGAAAGCTCAAAAGTATTAGTTTTTATGGAGGAAAGTACCATTTCTACATTTTAATATCCACAGAAAGGATACTTTACCTTGATTTAGAAAGCTTTGCCAATGTTCAGCTTCATACATTGCTTCTTTGCTGTGAATTTTGGGAATAGTCTGTTACTGAACTCCACACTTGTCATTGTTCTACATTGTAAAACCTCTGCCTAGTAGGGGATTGTTTGAAAACACTGGTTCCCAATCACCTTTTTAGTACAATCAAAAATGTATAATTCTGATGTGGACAGAAATAAGAGAAGGATACAATGCAAGGCCAAAGCCCTTAGGCATTTACTGATGCCTGGAATTGCATTCCTCCCAGCTACACTTGTCTCCACTTATGGTCAGTCCTGAATTCCATTTAGAATAATGCCATCAACATGCATGGGATTTTCCAAGAAGATACATTTCCTGGAGGTTTCCCTCTAAACAGAACTTAAATAAAATAGCAGTCCTCTTCATTGTCAAGGTAAATCTTTGATCTGAAAATTCTGTAATGTGACTTCAAGCCACTGAGGTCCTTATCAGAGGTATCTGATCTGTAATTTGCCTTCCCAAAGCATTCCCCAAGAGCTGCACCTTTGAGAGTTCTGGCGGAGAAATCCTTACCAGTAAAGGATGCAACCCCCTTATCTGTTCACCAAATAAAATGTCATCCAAGTAGTAATTGGAAATTCTTCAATCACAGACGTTTTTATTAATTACAAATTAATGGCATCTTCACTTCCTCACAGTTACAATTTCTCTACCACTTCAGTGACAGTAAAGAAAGAGTTTCAATATGTGGAGTTTTTGGTGCAGTGGTTTTGGTGCACTATTTAGCTATAGGTAACTTGACTAGTCAACTGGAACCTTAATTTTCTAGCTTCAGACGTACATACCACGAAGCTACTCCCTGCTATCTACTTCATTTTCCATGAATCTCAAGTTAACTCTTTCACTCTTCACCATGTTCACGGACTATTTTTATCCCCAAGCTAAAGCAGAACCTAAATAAAACAAGCCACAGCACTTATTACCTTGTGAGTGTTTTGCTTATCAAGCCTCTACAGTCATGCCAAAGACTCACAGATAGTCCAATCATACCAAAACTAGGAATATTTTTAATTGAAATCAGTCTCCTAAAAGCGGTTGTACTCAGAGCTTGAAAAGCTTATCTGGAAACATAGGTGGCATCAGTGGTGCATACTGTCTCCTAAGCTATTCCATTTATTTCTCAGGAGCCAAGTCATTTGATTTCAGCAATACAAATTTCACACTGCGTTAAGACAAGTAGTTTTAGAATTAAAACTAGTTTAGAGGAATGCAAGGATTATAGGAAACCTGCACATGGAAGCTCACAAAGGATCAGAATTTCACTCTGGGATCAGCATTGCTTCTCCCACACGTTTGCTCTAACTCAGAGCACCTGCAGTCAAATCATAGTCTCAATCCAGCCTTGAAACATCATAACCTGAACATTTATATTTTTACACAGAAACCTTGGAACTGTGGAGAAAAAAAAAAGCGAGATTTTGACAGAATCTGACTTTGAAATTAATTCAGAGCATATAATTTCCTGTACTTTTTCCTAATTTTTTCAAGGACAATGAGCTTCCCTGTAGGGTTAACAGGATCTTCCCTTAAAAATAATTGTGTCAGCAGAGAGTATAGAGTTTTGGCTGCTGCTTAGTATGAGTTCAGTGCTAATGCACAGACCTCATGGAGAACATTCTTAACATTATTTAAATTATTATGGTTGTGGACATGGAAAATTCTAAAAGTGCTCCTGAAGACACTTTAAAAGGCATTTTGTTTACTGGGACAAAACAACACATCATAAAAAACATCCCTTTAATATATTGCGGAGTAAGCTTGAAAGCATATTTCACATCTCTAATAAGATGGGACCATGTGTATTAGTGTCAATCAAGCATGTTTCTTTGCCCAAAAGCCATTAATCTGCCATATTTTTCAGACACAAACCCCTAAACTTAATATTGTAAAAGGTGCAAGATCATTGAAACTGGTATTTTTGACAAAATGGTCATCTGCATGTTTTTTTTTAAAGCACTGCTATTTTTGGTGACAGGAATTATTTATGTGATTAATTATTTTCTTCTCAAATTACACCATTACACAGCATTCGAGTTTTCTGGACATAAGTATAAACTAACTGAGGAAGACCAAAAAATCGGTTGTCAGTTTTTCTATTTTTTCTGACTTTAATGTGTTTTGATGGCTCTGTACAAGCTGAGTACTGCATCACAGACAAAACCACAGCAGAATGTGAGGCTGTGTCACTTCATGCATCATTTGCAGCTCTAGGCTCTGCTTTGTTTTCATAGTAGGATCCCTTTTTAGCCAGCAAAGGAAGTGAGCAGAGCTCATGCGTGTGACGGAAATAAAATCACCTTCAAAACCCCAAGCTATGTTCTATGAAAAGCAAAATGAGTTACACTGCATTATAACAGAGCAAACACAAAAAACCTCAATGTTTGCTATTCTGAGGAATCTCATTCCCTGCTTGCTGGGCTCCACTCATCTCTTTCAGGGGCAGAAGAGATGCTAAAATCTAGGATGACTTTCTGATGGAAAATGCATTTCTCTTATCTCTCCCCCCTCGAGCCACAGCATATAGATTGTATTGTGGAGTCTCACAGAGGTACCTGTTCCTGGTGCTACCTTGCCTATGTGCCTGCAGAGAAATCAGAGGAACTCTGGAGGGTCACACAGTGGGGAATGCTGACAGCATTAGCCCAAGGATTGTCCTCTTAAGGCAAATGACATGGTCACAGCCCACAGATTCAACCTGTTCGGCCTTCGTGTCTCCACCAAACCTGAGCAGTCTACAAAATATGTATGTTTAAGTTTAATTATCTCAGTTTAAATAGAATCTCATTTATATTCCAGTGGTGTTTTGTCCCTTTGTATAGCTATCATCAAGCAGTCAAGACTAAAGGAAATGTTTTGTATGCTCTTGAACAGATTATCATAGCTATGGCAATGACACCTGGGCAGGGAAGGTAGAAAAGCAGCAAAAAAAAAAAAAAATAAAAGGGGAGGAGCAGGCCCAGTTAGTATAGCTCACCTGGCCCTCCAAAATCTCCTCTGGACACATTTGCCCTAGGGGCTCTGAGGGCGAAAGTACTAATGCTGATTTAATAGACAGAATATATCTACAGGATGGCAGGCACTGTGCAGTTCAAGTCATGGGGGACTAGCATGAAATGGATGCTGCAGAAAAAGCCACCAGAACAGAGGAATTGTCTTGTCTGAATGGGAAGGTAGCAGAAATTTTTCAAATCATCTGCAAACTTAGAAACATATATCTCTCTGCTTTAGCAGAAAACTGAGAAAAGTAACTGAAGCAATGCAGGCTGATGTGGGCACTACTCACGAGATACACTTACAATTATGACTACAGAAAGCCAGTTAGTCTGACAATTTCTCCCAGAAAATCATTCTTCAGGGTTAATACCTCTTTATTATAAACATGCACTGCCATTTCAAGAAACTGCCAATTCCACGCATGACATTTGCTCTTTCAGAGGAGGAAGAGTACAAAGTAATTGTTCAAAAAAACCTTATTTCCATGTCATCAGGTTTGTATTGTTGTTGTACTACTGTAGGCAAACAACACAAAATTAATGGCTATTTTACTGCAACTTTTTCACCTACCCTTTCACATACACCGAAATAAAAACAAAAACCTCCTTCCACTGTCAGTTTATAGAAGTGTGATTTTATGAGTACAGTGTCAGCTCGGGACAAAATGATGCAGTTGCAATGAAACCACTACATTGCCATGAAAAGCTTACTAGACAATCATAAAAGTAAAAATGGCCTCACGTTAAGCCAGAAGTGTTTAATTTACTTACAGTTTTTTGGTTATTTAAGTGGAAAAAACCCAATTTTATCAGATGAGACTATGTCAGACACACATTGGTCAGCTCCTAGAGGATGTTTTTACGTTAAGAGCATATGAGGACAATCTACAGCAGGGAGATGAGTGTTTCCTTCTTGTGAAACAAAGATGAAGACAGAGAGGAAGTGTTATTTTCTTTTAAACTTGTAGCTCTCCTGGCTTCTCTCTGCTGCTGCCCATTCCCAGACCAAAGGGAACAGGTTTTGTGCTCTTCCTGTGTCCAGATGGGCTGTCTCATCCCACACATCCTGCCTGCCATACAGCTGCAGATGGCACAATTACCATCACTGCCACTCAGCTGCCCCTGCCCAGAAACAGCCCTGGCTGGCAGGACCAGCACTCACAGGGACATTCAAAGAACCTCAGCAGCCCCCATGGAAGGACACACCCTCAGGGACTTTGGCAAATTCTGACAAGCCTCTGCTGAGTATGTGGAAGAGGATGTTTTTCATCCTTGGCATCAGGCCAGGTGCAGGCACAGCCATGATAGTAAATTAGCCTCCTGCCAAATTTTTAGTCTCTGTTTCAAAACACTGGGGATTCTCAGTTAAACTGTTGTAAGAAACTATGCAGCTCAACAACATATTTCACCCTATCTCATTTAAGCAATACAGTTGAATCCTGTTTATTTACATTAAGCTGGAAATTTAAGATGAGGAAGTGTCTAACAGGAATTGTCAACCTGTACACACAAAGTCTACAGTGTAATTAAACCCATCATCGCATAAGAGGAATCACTTGGGAGGTGCAAGTAACCAGAATTTCTACCAGATTTTGTGTTAGAAAGCAGAGTAGAAATGTCAGTCACTCACAACCACCCAAATATATATTGAAAGTTACAGAAAGAGTTCATTTTTTGTCAAAGTGGATCCTTTGGTCTTGGAGAACAGCACTAGTACATTCAGCAAATAAGATAATTCAGACCTGGGACCCTGTACTTTGTTAAGTGTATAATCTCTCAGTGAAAAATAATGTCAAGAGGCCACTTTGAATTTAATTCATTATGTCATTAGTTTTGAAAAGTTCCATTAATACAGACCTAGTTTTGTGATGACTCCCTTTACTAAATATTTTTAAGAAGTTGTTTTTCTTTGTGAAGAGGTATAATGGTCTGTGTTAAATTAGATATTTTCCTAGAGGAAAAAAAATGTTATGGTTCAAATACTGTGTTTTCAAAACAAGTAGGAACAGAGGTTGTCTATGTATGTTTGCAACTGTATGTTGGTGCATAAGAGACAAATTGAAAAAATAAAGTAAACTTTCTTAATACTGTTAAATTCCTGAAATTCTAGATTTAAAAAAAAATATTTTTCTAATAAAAAATTATCCAGTTTACAATATTTAATTACTTTTCCCTCCCAAATGTAAAACTTTTGAATCATTAACCTCTTTCCCTCCTCTGCAGTGCTCCAACATACAACTGCACAGTTGCGTTAGTAAGAGTCAGAAGTGGATTCTGCAAGGATCCAGGCTCTTCATCCCCAGTGGCCTTGGGAACAGGCAGTTTTGTTGGCAGGTTAATCCCACCCCACCTTGTCGGGGGCTGGTGTTCTTCCCCTGACATCTGACCCGGCTGTGTTCCCTGTTTCAGTGTCCCATGTCCCAAAAAGATGCAATGAGGCTTCTTTCTGCTGTTTCAGAGCTTGTTTATTTCTGGTTCTTATCAGAGTTTCAGAGGCACAGACTGTGCTGTG